>JABUQX010030109.1:65000-66297 GCA_015478945.1 Trachelipus rathkii
ATCACTCTACATTACAAAAATCGCGCAAATCGATTTACTATTCTACAAAATTCACCCAGAATTACCCACTGCATGACAAGACTCACCTCATTATTTATTAGTAATCTTAGTCGGTGATATGTCGCGGTAATACAATCTGCACTTATGCCAGGCCAACAACCCATGCACATCCCTCACAAAACCACACCTTTCCTATAACTTGAACCAAATTCACATTCCTTTCCGTCAGACACTCTAACTGACTAAATCCTATTTTTCTTTGGCCTCTCCCAGCTTGTCATTTTCTGACACACCCACCACCATACAACCGTTTAACCAGTCGACTACCATCCATCCTTTCCAATTGACGAAGCCAATTTAATGCACTCATTTATTCTGTCACTAAACTCCTTTCGGCCACCACTCCTCCCTAATACGTTCATTCCTCATTTTATCAATTCTTCTCACACCTAACATGCCCCCAAAGATTATCTATCTGAACAAACTGCAGTTTATATCTATACCTTTTATTCCATACCATACTTTCACTACTATTCATTAACACCGGTAACAACATACATTCATGCAGAACCCTAGCTCACTCGGCAGTTAATCCCCTTGCCTTCCTACCACTCACAGCCTTCCTATTACGCTCAGTATCATCCGACTCCTTTTCATTGAACAATATAGCCTAGATATTTTAGCTCAATTCCCTACCATCCAAAGTGATTACACACTACTGATTCACCTCAACTACCACCATCACTTTGCTCTTATTTACAATTACTTTCAAACCCCTTCTTTTACCTACCCTCCCAAGCCTGTCTACTAATCTTCTCAAACTTTCTTCAAATTCACCAAACACAACCAATTTCATTTGCGTACAATAAGCAAAGCACACTCAACCTTCTACCATTCTCCATCAGTATAACATCCTCCCCTGCCATCCCTACCTTGAATTCTTCCATCACCCCATTCATATACAAATTAAATAGCCATAAAGAAATAACACATCCCTGCCTCAGTCAGCTATTAATATTAAACCAATCGTTCTCCACTTCATTTATTCTTACATACGCTTCACTATCAACATACATACTTTTAATTTCATTCAGAAGCGTACCACCAACATCATATATCATTAACATTTGCCACAGAGCTTCTCTATTAATCCTCTTGCGCTTGTTGCAAGTCCTTAAATCCTAAATAAAGTTTCCTCTTCATCCTTCTCATTTTCTAAATCATTTGATTGAATGTAAAAATTACTATTACTTCTAAATGCATCTTGTTCTTCAACATTCTGACCCTCAGTCACTTA
>JABUQX010030110.1:0-15000 GCA_015478945.1 Trachelipus rathkii
TCTTAATTAAAATTGATGTATCTGTTATTTAACGGTATATTTTTCACATGATACTAATTTGAAAAAACTAATTACTGTGTTTCTATTGAATGTACTTAATTTTATTCAAATAACAAGCAGAAAAGTAACTTATTTAATATTTTAGGTGTCTAAAAATTGATCAAGTATTATATATTTATTTATTATAATTATAGTCCATAATAACAATAAGACCTTTAATAATATAACTTTAAGCTCTTTAATATATATATAAGTATACGTTTAAAGATATAAAAGTTTATTATATAAATATAGTTTTATTATAACTAATAATTATACAGTATGTTTAACAAGTTAACCTAATAACTAAACTAATTTTAAAATTTTAGTATGTTATAACCTATATTAAAATCTGGTAGAAAGAGGTGCCAAACATATATGATGGTAGTGCAATTTCACTATCATTGATAAGTTTATTAAAGAAGGTACTTTGGGTAGAGAATGAAATCTTATCAGGTTTAGATTTAACTGAGAGACTAATTGGTTTAAATACCCCAGAATATGCTCCATGAGCATCCGGGCTCTGTAGAGAATTATAAGAAGCAGTGATCCTTTATAGTAGCAGACCTCTTCCTATTATACTATTTTATAGAGTATCAAGGAGAGAGAAAGTGTATCAATAGGAACGTTATCATTCAGTAATAGCAATATCTTATGGAACCTTGCCCCTGAGACGAGGAAGAGAAGTTTCATTTTCAACTCATTGTTATTTACAAAATTCGTTAACCAAACACACATTATAGTTAAGAATTTAATTAATATTCTCAGTGTTATAGTATGTGAGAGGGGAGTATTTTTAGGGCTAGTGATTAGATGTGTTGGGGTAGCTTGATAGGCAAGTATAGAGGTTATTTAGGGAAGTGCCTGGTCAGGTTTTGCTGGATCACCCCGTAGGAGACGTGCAGCTCCTATATTCTTAGCTGTGGGAAGTAGAAGTAAAGGGGACGCTGATGAATAAGAGGGTCAGGATTTCAAGGGCAACTTATTAGAGGAAACGAGATAGGACATGCGGCCAAAGAGAGTAAGATTAGAGTGGGATGTATGAATGGTGGAGAGGGATAAATGAGCCAGAATCTGAAAAGGAAGAAATGGGGGTAAATGTTTGATAGAAAAAAGGCTCTGGATGATGTTAGGGTTGACCAGAAACTAGACTGAAAAGGATAGGAGAGGAGATGGTCTTCTGGAAAATATAACGGTCGTATTATCACGCGGGGTGAACGAGAGAGTGAGGGCGAGGGGAAGGGGTAGGAGGAATAGTTATGAGTGAAAGCACGGTGTGGATATAGGTGAGAAAGTGTGCTCGAATAGATGATACTATACCGCGTAATAATGTGGGTTAAAGTAAATTTTGGGTGGGGGAATGTGGTTTTTATACTCGCGCGGGGCAGGTATAGCATACTCCGAGTCTTAAGGAGTCTGACGCGCGCACGACGCGACGAACGAGAGAAAGATTTAATATAATGTATACGTCTGAATGACTTGTTGGGATAAAGTTCGGGGTTCAATGCATTAAAATTGTTTATTAGGGAGAGTTGAATGCTATGGAGTGCGGAGAGAGCAGGAAATGGGAGAATTACTCAGGGTCCATTTCTAGCGTGGTAGGGGAATAGGCAATGCTTAATCAGAGAGAAAGTCTGTTTAGAGTTATGTGTTGTTAGATAGTATTGGATAGTTTGGAAATACCGATGGTCACAGAAAAGTGAAGATCAATAAGTAATACCATGGAATAAGAGTTGAGCATACACGTGGGGGCGAGGCGTATTACTGAATTATGTTGTTGTATTTAAATGGCAGATTAGAGATTAGAGGGCAGATTACTGGAGTGATCAAATCGTTTCAGGAGGGGCAGGTGGGAGGGGGTTATCTGATCACTATTCGGTGGTTGCTCACGGTTAAGGGTAGGGGGAGAGGTAACAGTTAGAGAAAGAGAAGTAAGAGGAAAATAGAAGTCATTAAGGTGGAAAAATTACGATGAGCGTTGTGTAAGAGCGAGTTTAGGAGGGGTATGGCGGATAGGTGGAGGTAGGTGGAGGGACGGAAATTAGGGATGTGGAGGAAGAGTGGAAGAGATTTAAAAGAGACAATTTGTGAAGAAGCCAGAAGGATATAATGCGGAGTAAAAAAGGTGGGGGCAAGTAGAAGAATGTTAATAGTGACTGGTGGAATGAGGAGGGTGAAAGATTCTGGCTGAAAAAGAGAGAGAAAGAGGTCTAGGTGTGAATGGTTGGGGACTAGGCACAGGGAAACGACCTGTTGCAAGGAATCACTCAACTAGGGGTTTTATTTAGTGGAAGCAAAGAGGGCGGTGGAACGAGGCGAAGAGAAAATGACCAAGAAAATAATTTGTTATTTAAGACAGAAAAATTTTGTAAACAGTATCGCTAGATATTCTGGAAAGAAGTAATAATGGACCATTTGCTCAGTGAAGAAGAAGAAGAGCGGAGGGGTTTAGGGGAGTAGGGTTACGGAGGAGGGGCAATTGGAGGAATATGGAGTGGAGGGACTTTATGGAGCGATGGAGAGAATTGGATGTGAGGAAAAGGAGGTCGGGAACGGAATTATTTAGAGGATTTATTGTCGCACATTGAATTTGGGTGTGCCGTTCCTATTTCGTTTATGTATGTATGGGAGTTTTGTTCTTTTACGATATTAATGAGATGATGGTTGGGTGACAGAGGGAGCGCGGACTAAGGAGATATGGAAATACAGATGGAAGAAATTATAAGCTCTCATTACGACGCTATATAGGAACACAAAGTGATATGTAAAGTTCCACTTCACGATCTAGGTCTCGATTGGTGTGAGCTATGGAAATTGTCAGCATTGATGGATGCTATGCGGGCAGGCAGAAGGGGTAAGCAGCGAAATCGGCATGATACGACGGTCTAATAATTTTATGTTGGAGGTGAAGGAAGAGGTTCCACAGGCATTGCGGGGCATCGGTATATTCCGCAGTTGCTTTAGTGGTTTATGGGTATAATATGGAACCCTAGAAGCAGCGCGCGGTATGGGTTCGGAGGCTCAGGTCCATGCGGGAGTGGAGTTGGGCTGCTAAGTGCGTCTCCGGTTTCCATTTGGCTCCGTTTCCGCCTGTTACCACAGGGAAAGGGTGGGACTAATGGATGGAGTAGTGGTCAATTAATACGAACGCGGTATTTTGTCTTTTGAGTGTAGCTGGGCGAAGGTGTAAATTGGGAGACATATTACTAGTCATATGAGGAGGGTGTGAAGAGATGTCACGGCTACACGGAAGGTTGAGAGATGGGGAGAGAATAACACAAGGAGATGTTATGGCGAGCAGGAATGGGGGGTAGTGTGGGACAAGATGATTCAGCGCAATATACGCATGCTTGTGGTAGATTTTCACCGCCTCATACCCCGCTTTCAAATCATAGGGTAGCTCGCACTATCCAACGACTGCCGAAAATTGAAAACAGTGCTAAAGGGAATTGTCAATGGGTGAATCCTTCTTTACGATCTGGAGTACAAATGCAAATCATGATAGAGGTGCAATGAGGGTGAACCAATTCATGGAGGGTGCTAGAGGGATGGAACAGGAGTAGGGGCTAAATTAGGTAAAGGTATAGAGAGGCCTTTAATAGAAATATCCTCTCAAAAGACATATTGTGTGAGAGTATCTTCCAGGGGGGACGCACTCGAAGTATGTTTTCTCTCAGTAGTGGCTAGCAGAAGTGGTCTGGTAGACACACGGCACCTCTCTGTGATAGATGTTCACCAGTGGCTTTATCCACTTTATTTATTCACGAGTGTCTGCAGAGGACTGATGACGGAGTGTAGCGGGCACGCAGCTGCGTCGCGAATTTAACGCTCTCCCTATGAGCCCTCTCTCACTTGTTTGTTCCGTGAAAATATCAATGATGAAAGAAAGTGATACGAAACATGTGTATTATCTCAATAAATATATGGATTGATCACTACTACTGTTTGGTGACGAGTCTTGTTGAAGCGGTATTTTCTCGAGGCGAGTATTGTACGTTAATTTTGGGTGAAGGATTTCGTTTAGTAGAGTGTAAGCGTCGCGACTACAGTGCCTAATATTGTCTTTCACTCTAGCGTTATGTAGAGACTAGCTCATAATCGTGCCTCTAGCTCTCGAGTTTACTCTATTCTGCATGAGGAATAATACAGATACGACTGAGCGCATCTTTGATTGTTGCGATCAGATCTTTCATGCTACCTCGAGAGTTGCACATGTATAGCGTTCCGCTATCCTTACTCATGTCTACCACATATTATGGTACTTCTCCGAAATTCCATCTGTGGTAGCTTCGAGCATCGTCGACTTGAGAAGTCAGCAGGGTACACAGCTCACTCTACGCCAGATTCATAAGTGTTAGATCTGTAGTACAGTTCGCTAGCTCACATCTAGTAGAGACGACGATATGACCCGTCCTATGACGATACTTGAGCTCTAAATGAGATAGCGTCGCATATCTAGTTGTTTTTGTACGGAATATAAATAGAATGGTCTAATTTTTCCTCCACTATGGAGGCGTGGATTCTCTCTCTACGCGTTACTTCGCCTACCCTTAGCACTAGCAACCACCCAATAGTGAATCAACAATCAACATAACCAACACGCAATATAGTCTATGTTTGAACACAAATTTGTCCGTCTGCATTAACGCATGTCGGTATATATACAGTGCGCGCTGTGAGCTAACATGGGTGCTGTGAATGCATATGGTCAAGAGGAAATCTGGAATATATAGATATGAGCACGATTATCGTGCTGAGAGCGGTTTGTGGGTAGTTAAAAGAGAGAGGATTGGAATAGGGTAATAAAAGAGAGATGTGATTGGAAGAATGGTTTGGAGGTCGAACGACAAGAGATGGTCTAGTGAGTTATATGCTCCGTCTGCTCTAGCACATCTTCCTTATCTAATGTGTTATACCACACCATAATGCCAGTCAAAATGCCGTCTTCGTCAGTGTGCTGATTCGTGAAGCCTTCTTACCCAGAGGGCTGATTAGTACGCACCGTTCGACGTGATTGATCGTCAGGTTGCTCGTCGTGGGCCAGCGATGTATACCTAGATAGTGCTTACGAACACTGGGACTCGGAACTCCTGTTACAACGTGTTAAGGGTGAACCGTCACGGATTATCATTGCTAGTTTAACGCTATGGAGTCCACTCAGGCCCGATAGGAATGGAACCTTCCGTGTGTTCAAAAGCGCCATGTAAAGTTATTTCTCAACTGCAAAAGGGATAAAGTGGAGAACGTTTCGGTTGATCGGATCAAACCTGCTTTCTTAGACACCGATCCTGTGTCTTCGACCCTCCTTCTCCATTTCCTGCACCCCAGGTTTCTCCTCGCTCTACTCCATTGCTACCTGTTATTCCCCCTGCTCCGTCGCCGCCCGCACCTCCTCCGTCTAGTTCTTCACTTCCCGTTCCTAGTTCATCTACCCCCTTCTTACCCATCGTTCCTCGTGTGTCCCCATCGACGTTTTCTCCTGCCATACCGCCTCTTCCGTTTTCACCCACGGTTTCTGATTCAGCTCTTCCGGTCTCTCAACTTCCTCCAGCCCCTTCAGTTCTTCCATCTCCCTCGAGTCCTGGTTCTTCTCGACCGTGTTCTACTTCGCGTTTTGGGAGACCTTTACGTCCGGTTGTTCGGTTCTCTCCTTAATTTCTGTGAGTTCATTTTACATATTTTGAGGGGTTTTTTTGTGCCTTCTCTCTCTCTCTCTCCTCTCTCTCGTTCAATCATCTCTCTCTCTCCTCTCTCTCTTCTTCTCTCTCTCACCCTCACTCTCTTCCCTCTCTCTCCCTCTCTCTTCTCTCTCCTCTCTCTCTTAATTGGACTCTTCTCCCTCCTCTCATTCTTCTTCCTCCTCTCTCTCTCCTCGCCCCTCCCGGTTTATCTCTCTCTCTTTCTCTCTTATATTTTCCACTTTTCTTGGACACGTATTTCCACTTAAATCTCTAACAACACATAATCCTCACCGACCTTTTCTCCATTCACATTCCCTTCTACCCCCAATGGACCTAATCTTCATCATTCTTCCTCCCCACTCTCTCTCTCCCACTCCTGCATTCAAATTCCCCTTAGCATAATCCTTAAATTTTTTTTATTTTATATTTTTATATTGCTTCTTCGCGCTAGAACTACTTTTTTTCTGTGCGGCGCAACTATGTCAATTCGCCCACTCTCACCTTCGCCATATACTTACTTCGTTCTTTGCCGCCTACTCCTTTAGCATTCGCCTCCATATACATGGTAAGTCATTACGGCCCTGTCATTCATACCGAAACTTTCCTTCGATCCTCGAATATGTTTGTTCCCTTCACACAGTCCTTCTAGAAGCTTTCAATTCGTTCACCATTTTTAACCAAGCATTACAATATGTAAACCCGAATATCAGCTCCTCTATTTTGCTTCCGGATCACTCATTTGTTACTGCTTAAGAAGTTTGACTGTCCTTCTTTTTTTACACCACCAGTACTCCCATAAGCCTGTCCATGCCATTAACTTTAGGGTTCACGTGTACCCTATACCGAAGCTTATTAAATCAAACTTAGTTTTACTTCAGTATTATGTCGTTGTCCTCAAGAAATTCAGTGTCTAGTGATACCTATTCTTATCGCTTTCTGTATATTTCAAGTTATCAAATCATTAAGTTTCGCCCGCATACAATCCTACCCCTATAAATTTATCCAAAATAGAAACCATCTCCTTCATCCTTTCATGCTTAGATTCTGCTGATCACCCTAACACATTTATTTTACATATTACATCACTTTTTCAATATTCTCATGTTCCAATCAATAATAATCAACTTTACAGTCTCCTCCAATTCTTTTTTATTTTCTTGACGCGAATATGACTACTCTCAGATATTCCTTTACTATATTGGGAAACTTTTTATTTCTATAAATTCGTATCTCTTTTGAAACGTTCTACAAGCATTTCCTAATACTATTTGTTATTATTTTTACTATTCATCTTATTGTTACTATTCATTTTTTCATTGTATTTATTCATTGTTAATACTCTAATGTATATTATCTGTTTAATATTATGTACTTTGCTTCTTTTGCCCATACCTTAAATATATCTAGTCTGTTTTATGCGTACTCTCACTGGCCTATAACTACCTCCTTTGAATCCTGTACTCTTTACTTGGTCTCACCACTTCCTTTAACTTTCTTCTTTCCCACCTAAATAGGTCTGCATTGTTATTTTATGAGGCTATTTCGCCACAACTCTGAGGCACTATCCCAAATACTCTTCCTACACCATAGAAGCTCCCGAAAGGCACCCGCTCTAAACATAAGCACACGCTCTAAACAAATTACCACCCCCTAACACATCTCTCTAATAATAATAAATAATATTTAATAAATCTTAATATTTAAATATATAATTAAATTATGGAAAAATTTTTGTTAAATAATACATATAAGTTGATATAAGAGAATAACTTTCATCTTTCTTCATCAAATGGATCGATTAATGAATTTAAACGATGTATATACGTTTTATCACATTATTGTAAAGTATTCTCTTCCTACTCTTAAATATGTAAATAATTACATGGAGGTGATCCTTACTATTAAAGACTACTACTTCTTATATCAACAGAGGTTCATCTAATTTCTATTAATCTTACCCGTTGATTTCTTCTCACTATCAACATAAGTATCATAATTATTCTAATGGCATTATTACCGCTCGCCCTGAACCTTAACACTATACTAATACATTGATACCTCATAGTTAATAGGTGAGCTATTAATTATATATAATATATATATAATATTAATATATATTAAATATATATTATATATTTATAAATATATATAATTATAATTAATTAATAATATATTATATATATATATATTATATTAATATATTATATAATTAATATACGTGTATATTATATAATATATATAATATATTAATATTAATATATATATTATAATTAATATATATTTATATATTATATATATATATATATATATTATTATATATATATATAATATATTATATATTAAATTATATATCTATATATTAATATTATATATATAAATATATATATATATTAATTATATTGATTATATAATTAATATAAAGATATTATATGGTCGAGAATAAAAGATTGGTTTTATCAGCGCAGTCTCAAGGTGAAAAATGATGATTATGAGATGGATTTTCGTCCGCGGTCAGGATATAGATTTCGCATGGTTAATAGAATATATGGCGACAGGAGCTTAGCAACCGTCCATTTTCATTTTTGCTTGAATATACTCCTTGGTCCAGCGCTGGTATCTTAATGCTACTAGAGCAAGATCCATGGAGATCTAAGAGAACCGAGTTATTGAAGCCTAATGGAGAGAAGATGCTTAGTCCTTACTGAAAGGGCAAAATCTACCATGAGAGTGTTTAAATCTCGAGGACTGGCTGAAAAACCTTGCTGACGAGAATAGGCTATAGGAGTGGATATTCTAGGGTTAAAGTATCGGACCAGAATAGTAGAAAATGCATGGTCCTACTGAACTTAGGCGAGAAAGCTTTCTGGGTAGCTGTTATATATATTATATTATAATTAATATTTATATTAATATTAAAATTTTAATATATTAATATTATATATATTAATATTATATTAATATAATAAATATAATATATATATATTAATATAATATTAATATATATTATATAATATAATATATAATATATATACAGTTATACAATAATTATATAATAAATTATTATAATATATATATTATATATATATATATATATATATATAATTATTATATATATATAAATATATATATTAATAATTTATATATAATATAATTAATATATATATTTATATTAAATATATAAATATATACTATAATAATTGTATTATATTCTATATATTATATATATAGATTAAGTATCTATATATATATATATATTATTAAATTACTATACATATTTATTATATATAATATATTTATATATACTGTATATATATATTTATATATTAGTAATATATATATAAAATATTTGATATATATTAGTTTGACTATTAATTATAATATATTATGATATACATAAATATTACTTTATATACAATTATTAATATATATCATAACATAACATAATAATAACATATAATAATTTATATAAAATAACTTTAAATTATAAGAGTAACATATTTATATGTCATTAATGATACTTTTGTATCTATTTGTAGTATAATCATATATAATATGACTCTTCAGTATAATGTACTTTATATATTAGAAATTATAAAATACTAAGTAGACTGATTCATGGTGTCGAGTAACTGGGAAATTTCGGCTTATGTGATTTAAAATGCTAATCTTTAGAAAAGGATATATAGGAAGTAATAGATAAGAAGGTAAAGAGCTCAATAGTCGAAATAGATGGAAGAGATTAAAAGCGATTTAATTCTAAAGAGGAGTGTATAATCCCTCCTAGAATAGAAGACTTATGTGCTGAATTTAGCTCCATTGACAAGAAAGAAAATATTTCGATACTGATATATATGGTGCTTGCTAAGGTATTGGGAAGATTAGAATCCTCAACAGTGTGAAGAGACGAGGAGTCTGATTGTTGATGAATAAAATTATGTAAGTAATCATAAGATCTCTTATTTTATTATGCATTTTATTATGATTTTTTCTTTGAGCAGCATAGTTCCATAAAAAGCCATTGCTTTCAATATCAATCTACCTTATGAATTTGTTCTAAGTGCGATAAAAGTCTAGAAAAGTTCAGAAAATTGTATATGGACTAATGTTTGTAAAGCTAGTCAAAATTAATTTGACATAAATTGATACTTTTATAAGACAGATGGATTTATATTATTCTGGACCGTGCAAATATGAGGTCTTGCACAGACTCTTCGTTGATATACTTATTGGATAACATGATGATGTATATATGGCTAGTGGTTTGTATGATGCACGCAGGCTCTGACACAAAGGATTTCATGTGGTTAGCTCACCCAAAAGTTAGGGTCATCTTTTCTTTGTCTACTTGCTTTCTTGGTACCTGTAGCAGGTCTTGTTTGCTTGGTGAGTGGCATGGTGTGGGTGAACTCTCCTGACGCAACAAGTGTATTATTCTTCTTGAATTCTTCCCAGACTCAATCGTGATTAGGCGATGAGTCGGCGGCTAAGATCTCCTATTCCCTAGATAGGACCTTCAGCTTTGAGATCACGACTCTCCCAAATCTTTGTGCGGATTTAACGCGCGCTTAGTGCTATATGATTAATTTAATATAATATATCTATGTATATAATATAATATACCTATATATGATGAGTTTATCTATATACCTATTAAAAGTATAATTTAGTAATCATTGTTATTATGTATATATATATATATAATAATATATAATACAATTATATATATAGTTTTTGGATATTATTATATTATTTATATATATATATATTGGAATATATTATATATAATTAAATCTAATTATATGAGGGGGTTGGTATATATATTATATATTATATTATAATTTATTATTGTATTTACAGTATATATAGGTGATATAGTTATTTGTTTTATGAAGATGTTATGTATATATATTAAATATAGTTTATATATATTTTATATTTTTAATATTTAAATATATATTATTATTATTATATATATAATACATAATAGGACTCATAGTATATTTGATATATATATAGTATATATATTAGATAATTGAGATTAATAAGATATGTATATATAATAATAAATAGCATATATAATATATTATATATATTATATATATATTATAATATAGTAGTAATATTATATATAATTAATTAGTTATATATAATTATTGTTTATTAAGTATATATATATTTAATATGTGTCTTTGCTATGGATATTTTTTAGATATATATGTAGGTTTAATTATTATATGTATATATTAATATATGTATATTATAATATTTCTATATTATATTATTTTATTTATATATGTCTCTCTATATACTTTATATATATTTATTTATATATTATAAATTTATTATTATTATTATAATATATATTTATTTAAAATATTTAGTGTATATATTTTATGTGTAATATATATATATATATAATAATTAGTGTTATCATAATATATTTTTAATATGTTATCTAGTATATATATGCAGTAAAAGTACAGAAATTATTTATTATCTTGCTATATATATTTATTTATTTTATAATATATAGTCACTATTATCGCTTTGGAGTAATTGATAATTATAATTGTCCTTCTGACAATAATTAATTATATAGATTTATTTGTTAGTATATAAATTGATATATAAAAAATTGTAATTAATATTTAGGAAATAATATATTTAGTATCTATCTATTATTCATTTATTATATTAGTATATATTCTGTTATATAAGTTAATTATATAGATTATAAGTACATGATAATCTGGGTAATATCATATATATTTTTGAAATAAAGCATAGCGTATTAATAGTTAACTAATATATATATTATAGTATATAATATTATATATATATTACTATTAATCTGTGTATATATTATATGTATATATAGTTTTCATAAATAGCATATATTATATATATTATATTATTGTTATATTAATGATATTTATATAATATATTTGTTATATAGTTAGTATATATATAGTATTTATATATAGTATTAGAATATATAATAATATATTAATATATATATTATATAAACCAATCTATATATATATAGTATTAATGTTTATATATATATTATATTGTATTAGTGTATATAGGCAATTATATCTATAGAAGTTGGGGTGTAAGGGATGGCTGGTAGGATTGCCTATTATTTTAAGGATTTTTAATAAAATTAATAAACAAATAATAAACTATCTGATTCATTCAATATTTTACAAAGATAATATCTCACAAAACTTGAAGACGATATGATATGATGTATTTAATCTTCACTATCACCCTGTTTTAATCCCTGATACGCACATAGGCGCTGGAAGAATATCATACGAGTTAGTATATAAAGGGAGCAACCTCCTGCCTCGTCGGTCGTACGTCGTGCGTCATTAGAATTGATCGTCTTTACGATGAGATTTGGTCTATACCGCTAGTATGTGGATGTTGTTTTTGAATTTATACTTAGCAACCCTCGTTAAAAAACAAAAGTTATTATTTATTTATTATTTATTATTATATTATATTATTAATTATTATTATAATTATTATTATTTAAGTTATTATTTATTAATTATTTTAATTGATATTACAAAAATATTATTCTTTCATTTTGATGATTGTCTACTATATTTCTATTATTTGTATATGTATATTTTATTACTTTTATTATTAATAATAAGTATATATATTATTATATAATAGGTATTATTAGACTATAAATATTTATATTCTATTATATATAGTTATATATATATAAATATATTTTATATTTAATATTATATATTATATATTACTTAATATATAATGTATTTTAAATATATAATATTATCCGTTAGCACCGCCATTGTAATAACATAGACTACGTCACGTTGTAGTATATATTATATAATATATTATTATAGTAGGTTCATATATTATTATAATATATATAAGTATATATTAGTATTATATATATATATTATTATATTCTTTGAATGCTGTGTATATATATATATCTATAGTATATATGAGTATATCTTATAATATATATATATATATATAGTAAATTATTTTTATTTCGAAATACATTTTTATAAGAGAAACATAATAACGAACGCAAGCACAATGTTTTGAAGATTGAAAGGAAATAGTTAAATATAAGTATAATTTAATTATAACATATATATCTTTAATTATTTATTATTATCTATCTTATAATATTAATAACTTATCGACAATATATTATTATATATACTAATATATATATCATATATATTTATAAATAATATTAATATATAATTCACTTATATTGCTTATATTTTTTATTGTTTAATTATTATATAATTATTAATTTATATATTAATTAATAATTATATATTAATATTATTAATATATATTATTATTTATATTTATATTATTATTATATTTAATTTAAAATAATAACATTTAAATTTTAATTCAAACCATTATATAATAGATATATCATGTAATATCATCATTATATCATTATATTTTATCACTTAATCTATGATATTTAAAACTTTATGAGAATATTCCACTAATTATTATTATTTATTTCATTATATTATATTATTATATTTTTTTATCACAGGACCCAAATTTCCTAAGCTAATTATCATACTAATTCGGGAGACTAGTTAAAACTCAACATAAATGTTTATTACATTCTTAATTAGTAAAAAGGGCGCCGAGTTCTTATTCCAGGCCCTATTTGGGGAGCAAGATATTCAGTTAATGTTCTATGTCTTCACCAAGGGCAAGTATTACCTTGCGGCAGTAAATATGTGGTCGCGTCTGTAGAAGGATGCAATCCAAGTGATAGCAATTGCGAAAAACAAAACCAAGGTTTGTTTCAGAAGTTTTTTTTTTTTTTTTTTTTTTTTTTTTTTTTTTTTTTTTTTTTTTTTTATATTTTTTTTTTTTATTTTATCTAGTTTTAAAATATCTTATTAAATTTAAAACTGATGTTAGTTCCTAATCCATCCAATTTTACAGTGCTTACTATAATATCTATCATTATTTATAATACCTTATCTTTCAATCTTCCTTATCACACTCTAAGATATAATAAAGTTTTATGTTAAATATTTCAGACTTGTAGCTTTGAATCTGAAGGATATGAAATATTTTAAAATAAATCTGATTATCACCCCTCTTCATTCATATGAGAAACGGAAAACCTAAAGGAATGTCGCAACGGCAGCCGATCCAAACCAAAAATCCCCTATATCTGTGATAATGTTAATTTGTCTTTGGACTACAAGGATAAGGCAGTGGGCACCTGATGCAAAACGGGTTAAGGGCTCCGTTAAAACTATGTATTTTTGAAAGGAAAGAGAATGTTAAGAGCGGTGTCTGTCCAGGAAAACGCTGCTATGTCGGTCCAGTGTCTGCTTATCCACATGGGTTTCCGGATGAGGGTTGGAGATTCAGAGGACCGTATTTTTGACTGGTGATATTAAGAAGCGGTGGCATAAATTTTGTGCGTGTTTGTGCTTTATTATATAAGTATTGGGTGGTGGAGGTGGGAAGTGGATTTAAGATATTTGACTAGTATCGGAATGGTATTGTTTTGTTAATTCCTTGCTCAAGGGGCCGGTGTATTAAATATGTTAAGCAAGGAAAGATGCAAAGGTCGTCGGGTGTCAGTTCTACTGTATTCAGCATGTTAAGATGGTTTGCTATAGGAATTATTTTTGTTTCTGATTAGTGGTGAGTTTTTGGAGTGGTGGAAAGACAGAGAGTGATGCCTATTAATGATTATTTTAGTACTATTTCTAGTTTACTGTAAATAAATTAAGATACTAATGGAGTTCATCCTGGGTAGGTGTAGTTGAGGAATAAAGGTATGTATTGCTTAAAGGCAACTGTGAGGGTTTCTTTTGTTTTGATCAAATGTGACGCCTGTAAGAGTCTTAGTGCTCATTTTCTGATCAATTTGTAGATCTTGCTCATATGGGTGGAGGGGAGGGGTAAATGCCATATCTGTGGGTAGGTCATATCTGAGCATGTGGTGTATAAATAAGTTAAACAGTCCTGGGGACAGATTTATTCCTTGCAGTATTTCATTGAAGAATCATACTTTTTAAAGAATGTTTTCCTTGTATTACCTTTCCTATTCTATTGAACATGAAGTTGAAAAAGAAAATTTTACTTTTGTTTCTATTGGTGACATCTGTTCGTGGATGATAGGATCCCTATTCCTTATATCAGTCTAGCCACAATAAGACATTCAGTATATCATATTGACATATTCTAATAGATAAAATTCTAATAACCCAATCACGAACAA
>JABUQX010030110.1:20000-42500 GCA_015478945.1 Trachelipus rathkii
CTCTATCTCTCTCTACTCTATTAATTATTACTCAAACTGCGCCTTATTTACTTTCAAAAGTTCATAGTATATGACTTTTATGTACATATCAATAACCATAGCATTATTAATTTCTTATCTTGGAGCATCATACTCACTCTATATTGTATCTCACTTGCACAATATAAATGCAAACTCATTAATTTGGCAGCGTCCATATGGCTGCCAGTTTTATCTTAATATATATATAATCACCACATTCAATCACTGATACATATTATTTACCAAGTGTTATTCTACATTACTATTACCTTATAACTACTTGTATACATTTAAACTTACTCACACCTAATTTCTCCCCACTTCCTTCCCATTTTTTTTTTAATTTTTCTTACTTATCTTACTTTTCTTAATTTTTCTTAATTTTTCTAAATTTTCAAGCATATAATATACAACATATATCATAATCTAATATATGATATTATTTACGCGTATATTATATATTATCATACCAGCCTCCACTGATTTAAACATACATAAATATCTTATTAATATATCATCTCTACTTCTTTATGAGCCAATTTACCATAGTATATGTCAATATACTACTTCAATTTATGTAATATCATATACTCTCTCCTATACTAATCACCAATATTCAATTATGTATAATATTATATTAGAGTATTTTTTAATGTTACAATATATATATATAGTATATCATAACATACATACTCATACATTTATGTTAAAATGTATTAACTTACACACATATTTATTTCTCTGTTCACAAAAATCATTCACCTTCCTACCATTTTCATTTCCTCCTACCACATATCCTCCAAAGGCACATAATATGTATCTACGACTCCATTGATCCCTATCCAACTACTAATAATTCATAAGTAAGTCATAAACACTAATTACTACTATGAGTTCAGCTCACCACTCATCATTTCAAGAACTTGTTACTCCAGCTAAAGTATCTCATCTCAGCTACTCTAGCATCACCTACTCTATCCAGCCTCTGAGATGGATCAATATTCTACACACTCACATCTTAATTACTTCTCAACTTAAATTTAACCTCACATTAGTATTTATACTAGTTACTCTCACACTAAATAACATAAAAATCACCATAATCCGTTATAGACCAACAATCCACTCCATCAAATAATTTATATGCAACTTCTTCCATCCCCCTTTCTCATCTCACTATACCATAGAATCTAAGCATATATTATATCACCTCCATATACCCCTTTAGTCTTTCAATATACATATTTTACCTTATTCATCTTATGTATTATAACAGAGTCAAACTAGATCAGATAAAATTATCCTACCTATAACCTTGATATCACTCTCTACTCATCTCTCTCTACTTCTATATATAAGTCAATCAATATCTCTCTATTCATCTCTCTCTTACTCTCTCTCATCTCTCTCTCTCTCTCTATTCTTTCTCACTCTAATTCTCTCAACTCTCTTTCATTTCTCTACTTATCTATATTCTATACTAACTTACCATCACTTCGTCCGTCTCTCTCAATCTACTCTGGTCTGAGCGCGTGTCGTTTCTCACGCCTCCATCGTTCATCCTTCTGCGTCTCTTCTGCATCTCTCTCATCTCTCTATTCTTCATGGGTACAGTACTCTCTTTCTCTTCTCTCTATACTACTACTACTCTGCTTCTGAGAATGCGGCTCTTCTTCTCTATCCTACTCTCAATCGTCTCTCTCTCTCTCTCTCTCTCTCTCTCTCTCTCTCTCTCTCTCTCTCTATATATATATATATATATATATATATATATATATATATATATAATATATATATATATATATATACTATATATATTTCTATAAATATAATATAATTTTTACCTTATATATATATATATATATATATATATATATATATATATATATATATATATGTAAGGGGAAGTAACGTCCACGGAATTGCGTTATTCCCCTCAATATATATTTGAAGAAAAATGATTATGAAAAAATTCAATAAATGAACAATAACAATTTACAACTACCTTCAATGAGTTAGCTTTTGTTCCTGATGGATGATGAACAAACTTCAACTTGAGTACAACTACAACGTCGGATAGCGAGACATTCGAAATTAATCTAACGTAGGGTATGTTCGCTGGACCTGAGGATTAGAGCGAGTAGCCACGTAACCTCAGGGGTGTAGAATTCATCCAAGACGCCAGACTCAATAAGATCTTTTTGTTTTTTTACTCTCTTAATACACTAATAAATCGTTTATGGTAGTTCAGGTAGATCAGAATATACTTTAATGAATTAATATAAAATAATAAATATTAATAATAAAGAAAATAAACTCCGGGATAAGGAAAAGATTATTATAACAATAACTTTACTGTGAAAAAAGTTTAAGGACAGAGGATAGGGGTCATGAAGTGGTCCCTATTTAAGAATAAGATGTAAATACTGGGTATTAGCTGGTTCGTAATAAAAAAATAAGAAATCAATCCCACAGCTGAAATGCCGTATGACCCACAACTATGAACAAGTGTAATAAACCAGGAATTAATTTGACACCGAGCAAAGTGTGGTGTCGTGTTTGTGAATTACACTCAACAATCGCTATACTTATCTTTGATATATATATCCTGCTTCCAAATGAATACTTCGGCTATTTTCAGTAAGTTCTATATTTATTCGTCTTTGTAGAAATTCTCATGCAGAACAATCTCTTTATCTCTTTTTCTTTTTCAGGTATGATGAAGTGTAAAACAGATGTAACTTTCCAAGTCGATGATATAAGTGACAATTCAAAAATGACGAAGGCTTCTATATTGGTATGGTTTTCATATGACCGTGTTTCAATATCAGGTAAGTTTCAAAGTAAGTTTGTAATTTAGTTTCAGTGTTAGAATTGGGTCTCAGCCCACGATTAGTTTAAGGCTGGTATCAGCCCAAAGCCAGTTTCTTAACCAAAGATCAGTTCTTGACCGGAAATTAGTTTTCAAGGCTGGTCATCAGCCCAAGAACAGTTCTCACAATAAGCGCGTAGCCCCGAATCAGTTCCCTATTAAAATAAAGATTTTAAGTTACAATGTTTTTTATCTAATTTTAATCAATCTTTTATTTATTAGGTTTTAAACATACCCTTTTGTATTATATAAACATCCACGAGGGGAACTATCTCGTCTGTTGGTTCTTCTCTATTTGACGTTTGATATTAGAGACTCTTCTGGTTTGCAGAATAAGAAGTCTGCAAAAATATATTATGAGTGCGTTAATACTTTCCTATATTCTCTCTATACCATTTAATATCTTTATATTATTTAATTGAATTATTTTACATTAACTATATTAATTATTTTATTCCTTTATAGATTTACAACACACCTGTGACAATAAGATGTATTTCAAACTGAGTGACAAACAATTCCACTTCTGCACAGATGCCAAGCCAAATGCTGTTAAACTATGAATGTGGCTCTCAAAATCAGAGTCAGAGATATATCACAGATAAAGATCTCTTAAAACTTTTTATAAATACTAAATTAAATTGACTAATATCATGAACATGAAAACAAAATTTACTAATATTTCAACAATCTTTCTGAAACATAATAACACCGGTCAGTAACATTCTTATTTTTTAAAGGTTTGAAAATAATTACACAATAAATGATAAATAATAATGAAAAATATGATAATATATAATTATAATATACAAATCATAAAACTCCAGCATTAGGCTCCAGGTTCCATGAAAGAAAGAACAGCTCCCTTTATATTCCTCCCTGATAAAATTGAGCCCCTCCCCCTTTAATTTTCACCCATGAATACCCTGACTATGAAAGGGTGGTAGGATAATGCTGGAGTACAATGACTATGTTTATGAAAATTGAACCAGCCAATAAATAATAATGATGACTGCATTTGAACAACACAGTCATATAATAGTAACAATGATTTATTTAATTATATATACAATTTTAATATATTCATTTTCAATGATGCATCCAGAAGCGACATTATAAGATATAGCATCTTCTTTTGCCATAAAATCTTGCAATGGTCTTTATTACTTTAACTGTTTTTCTGATCAGTATATCGTAATCTACATTTGTAGTCATAAAAGATTTTTTATTTGATATAATTGTAGCACATTTGGCTAATTTCTGTTATAGATGGAAATTCTCTCATATTTTACAATTTTTCTGATTAATGCTTTTCCATGCATACTAAAATTCCTCTATGTAATGCTCTTTCATGCAAAACGGTGGCAAAATAATGGCAACGAACAAAACATTTTTGTTTTTATATCCGAATAATTCCTTTTGAATAGCCATTGTTTAAGGCCCTTACAGGAACTTTAAATCCATTATGCTGAAGTTCTGCTGTACAAAAGTACAGAGCCTGTAGAAAAATACAGTGATTAGTTGAGTGCAAAAATGTAAATGTCATATCTAATAGTTTATACTCGGCATCAATTAATCCTAATATGAAAATGAAAATCTAAGCATCTATATTAATTTGATTTTAAATTTTTATAATCATCTATGAAGAGTCGATGAAGAAATTATTTATAACCTCTAAACTGAAAATCATGACTCTTATTGTGAAAGCAATACACTAAAATGATAATTCAAGTATATGATGCCAGAGTATTTTAAATTACCTAACTGAGCATTCAAGATAACATATGCATGAAAATTCTTTTTTTTCATTAATTTTTTTAGAGCATTAAGTATCTTGTAATTCATGCAATTTACTATTATTTTGCAAATTATTATTATAACTTTTTAAGTCAACAACCACTACCAAACATGTCAGCTTAAGAACATCCATTTCATATATTTTAATGAAAAAATATTTTAATGATTTAATGAGTCAAGCTAGCATTAATTAGCCAAGAAAACCAACCAACATGTTTAAACATTATGTTTGTTTACATGAATTGAAAACACAAAACAAGGTTAGTAACCAAGAACCCAAGATTAAATTTTATTTTTTTTTTGTTAAGCATTGGCTTCCATGAACAGAAAACATGAATAAAATAAAAAATAAGGATAATAACCAAACCAAAATTAATTTTTATTAACTACAATTTTATAAGGATAAATACCATAACCCAAATAAAAATTTTCAACTATAATTTTAATTTAAAAAAAAATCAAAATTCCTGTATTTACAACAGTCTTCATAGAAGAGATGAACGTCTTCGCCGACGCACATATTCCAACGGCGTTGACATCACATGAGGTAAGTCAATAACTGGCCCCATACGTCTGGTAAAAGGACGTCTCTGAATATACTCTATATCCTCTTGACTTAATGGTAAAAGAGCCAAATTGCTATCATCTAACTGCACATTTTCAGGGTTTCCAAACACTTCACCAACAACCTGCAAAGATGGTGGCACAAAATCCACCGGTGGCGAAGTGGACAATCCTTCAGCAAGAGGTGGGCCCATCATTGTTTCCCAAACCGTAGGTCCAAAACCATAAAATTCAGTGTCACGTGAAGAACTAGAACTTCCAAAATTCCACGAACCATTCTCTATATCTCCGGACTGAACCAAAGGAACTTCTGGTTCAGCAGGATTATTACTTTCTGAAGTCATAGACCAATTTGAACTTGGTCGATCTCGAAAATAGGACTGATTGAAGGATACATTGTTCGGCTCTACAGAATAAGTTTTATTAATATCCTCCATTACTAAAGGCGGGAGTGACGCCGCAACTCCTTCATTAGGATCTGCAAAAGAAGAAGTAAGAACAGAGGGGTACTGGAACTGCACAGGGTACTCATGAGCATATAAATCATGAAAATCTAATGAGGGCGTAAAAGGTGTTGGAATTTCCTCTTCACCAGTGGACACCAACTCATCGGATGCTCCAGCATCCGACATAGGTGTATGAGCACTATCGAACGACGACTCTCCAGACTTTTCAGGACTCCTTGAATTAACAAAGGAATCAGTAGATTCGGAATGAATTTCCGCTATAGGTGATGAAAACCTCACAATAGGTGAGTGCGGTCCAACAGAACCAGGTGACGAGCAGGGAGACAATTCAGTGGGGAGACCCACTCCTTCACTCTTATCCATTTGTAGCTGCATAATCCTAGTAGTTAAATCTGGGAGTTTGGAAAACACATCCAAAGCTATGGGATTGAAAGATAAAAATCCTTCAAAGTCTGCATCTTCCTCTTCAATGTGGTCAAAGCTATTATCGAATAGAGGAACCTCAGATAATGCTTCCCCGATTTCACTTGCTTCATAACTAGCCTCGGAGTTATGATCTGGCAAATCAGGATCGTTCTCTTCCTCCATCAATTCGTCATCTTCAGAAAAGAACATCTCACTGATTTCTTTGTTCCGGGAAAGATACCTTCTTAAGTAATTCGGGATGTCAATCCACCCCCTCAGATGAGAAAAGTGGACCTTCTGTAGGCGATCAGAAGGTTTATTAGCTCGCCTAATCGTATAGGTAACACGGTTACGATTCACCTCTTCAACTATGAATGGTCCCTCCCATCGACTTTGGAACTTCATAGTAGTACTGGGACCGGTTCGGATGACTTTCCGAGCAACTTTTTGACCCTTTTTAAAGGGCTTAAAGTTAATACTACCCTCTTTCCAGTACTGAGGGTAAGTATGTATTGGTACATGGGACTTTTGTAGTAAAAAATCAGAAGGGGACATCCCCAAAGAACTATGACAAGTGTTATTATAAATTAGAATTGAAGATGCTAATTCCTCATCCCAATTTGCAGGTTGCTCAAGAACCAAGCACTTCAATATTTGAATAAGACTGCGATTAAAACGTTCACACACCCCATTACTAGAAGGATGAAGTGGTGACGTACGAATATGTTTAATATTGTGATCCTGCAGTACTTGTTGAAAAACATGTGACGTGAACTCAGTGCCATTATCAGTGAGAATCCGATTTGGCACTTTAGGTAAGAACGGAAGAATTTGATGTTTTAATTTCTGAGAAACTGTCTGACTGGCCTTATCTGCTACTGGGACAACAGCAACCCACTTGGAAAAATGGTCGATGAATACGACACAATATTTATTCCCCTTAAAAGTTTTAGGAAACTGCAACAAATCCATTGCGCACAAGTCAAATGGAGAGTTTGCAAGAATTTTTAACATGGGGGGAGTAACATTAGACGAAAAGGTCTTTTGCTTCTGGCAAATTGGGCAACAACGAACCACATCTGAAATGACGTGGTTAACTCTGGGGTGCCAGAACTGTTTATTATTGGTGTATACCGAGCTGGAATACCAATTTGGTTCCTACCTATGTGAAGCGCATGAATCCTATGAGATTCAAGACAAATATTGCCATTAACGAAATCTTAAGAAAGAGAAACCAGATACAAAGAACCACAGTGTTTGTTTTTTTGGTTGTTGTCTATGTATATTGATAAATTTCCAACATTTTCCATCTGAAAATTATGGTAACAGACATAGAAAATGTTCTATATTGGGTGTTTGTATTTCAACTAAGTTTCCCAATTTACCTTGATGGACTGGGGACTTATGCTGTTAATGCTCAAACCTTTTAAAATAACCTAAGTTGGTATACGAGATCAGACGGTTTGATCTGGCATACAATGATTGATCTGTATCCATTGACGGGAATCTATTTGTATTATAACGAAATGGATATGTTTCCGACCTGAACGGGTATTGTTAAAATATTATAACTCGGCAATGATGAAATAATAAACATCTCTATAATTTTCATCCATATCCCGTCCCATCGGGCAAACGAGCACCGGCACGTTGCGTTATTTACTTGCCCCTCAAAGATCAACAATCTCAACATTGGTGGGGTGCCGTGGCACATATCCGGGGTAAGAGATGGGTTTTTTCCTTCTGGAGCGGCACCGCCAGGATTGAGATCCACAACGAGGGGTGAGAGTACCTAAGATCAATGTATGATCCTTCATGTACTGATGTGGGACAATAAAATAGGCGGAGGATTTAGTAGAGAATCCTGACGAAAATTTTAATTTCAGATTCACATATTGTGAAATCGGAATTCTTTGCTTATTAGCAAAGCCACTTATGGCTTTGACACCGGCTTCTGCGGAAGGTAGGATTTCCTTGTGTTCTCCCAACAAAGGAATTACTTCAGAGCTAACTAAGTTTACCCCAGCCCCACTGTCCACGAGACATTCAAGCTGAGGACTCCCAATATCATCTAAAACAACGGAAACCATTAAGGGTTCAATATCAGCCCCGACATAAATTTATAGGGATGGTCATCTCATCATCTGGATCCGTATTATTCACAAGTCCTGAGTCTTGAATTAATTTTATCCCCACTGGACGACTCATTTCTGTGGAGATTGGGGGTTTAACGGATGGACACGAGAACGATCGGACTTTTCCTGCACGCCATGACAGTGGCCCTCGTAATGTAACTTAAGACAATGTTCACAAGGATTTAAATATTTCCTCTGTGGTTGAGGTTCTTCCAATCGTTTAGACCAATGCTCAGGATGTTCCTCTTGGGTCTGTGGAACTACTTTCCTAACTACTCCAGAATAGGGTTTCCTGGGCGGTCCACGAGGTGAATTCGGTGAATCACACTCAACGATTTTTGGTGGTCCACCATCCCTCCTAGGAGAATTATTGTTTCGAGGAGGAGTCCTGTAAGGACAATTTATGCCTGCATGTGGGTTCTGACAAAAAGGACACCTAACCCTACTAGTATTCGGATTTTTCTGCGAATACGACGGAACAGAATTATATGACTTACATTCTGCCCGTATGTGTCCTTCTTTACAATAAGCTACAAAACCACACTAAGTATTTGTAGGCACTCTCCCTCCTTCTCTCTTCTCCTCTTCTATGAACCCTCTGACCACGTTTTTCACAGTACTCACAGATTAATTTCTTTTTTATTTTTCAGTGGGACTTGAATTATTGTTTGGATAATTAGGTGCACGACCTTGATGTTGGTCATACTTAGGTGGAGGACTGCGGCGAGTATCTCTATAATATTTCACTGAAGGTTTGTTAACTTGGGCTGCGATTATTGGCCTTAGGACGATTTTGATATGATTTACTTCCACGCTTCGGTTTCCCCGCATCATGTAGGTCCTCTCTGTCCAATTAGGAATACACTGTCTTCTGATTTGATAATAACAGAGTCAAATTGTGTTCTAGTCATTTAGATCATCCTTCTTTGTTTCTGCTGAGAATGATTTTATCTACAAACTCTGATTGAGATTGTGAGAATGAATAAGGGCCGTGGCTAATTATTTTCCTCCAAGAGTCCTGCGAAATTGAGCTAAGTCTTCCCATCGGTACTCATCCTATAAGCTTTCTTTTAGCTCCTGCATCTTAAGGAAATTGACGCAACAATTTGTTCAATATGAAGGAGGCAGTACTACATAAAGCAAAAATGCCAGTGCGGTAAACAGTAATTCATGGCACGCATATCTTATCTTTGTAAGCTTTTCGGCTAAGCGCTCTAATCGAACGATAGTGCGGGAACTATTTTTGGAATAGACGACGCCAAACTTTCGGTTCGTTCTTGCGAATGATACCTCTGCAGTTGGTCTTCTTTCTTTCGTGGTATTTCCTCATCTGAACAATTTGATTAGTGCATCTCTGACTGAGAAGTAATTACTATCATCCCTGAAGCAATAATATTTCATACATTGAAAGGAATCGACACCTCGCAGTTTGGACGACCTAAAGAGGTTCTCAACCATTGAATTAAGCGCGATTTTCAGGTGCTGTGAACTGTGGGATGAGCCATGTAGTGGTCATTATACCCTAGGTCATTATAAGGTCTTGAAATCTGACCTCAATTTTATATTTGCCGGGTCTACCACCTTTTCAAGCGCTGTTGAACTATTCTTGAGAGTTCTGAGAAGACTAGCAAAGTAAATGGGTCTTCTGTTAGCATATCCAAAATGATTTCTAATTTGCTGGACTCTGTACTGTATAGGACAAGGACCACTTCCAGGTTCCAGCCAGTATCTTGAATAGGTCTGATTTGGTAAAGACATATTAGGAAGCGACGGTTTGAGGCAGAGACTGAGGCTGTAATAATGGCCTATTTTGATACTGAATTAAATCAGAGAGGTACCAATAAACCCAGTTAGGTTTTGCGTCAAGTTTTACTAGGCCCTCAAACCTTAGGATTTTAGTGGTATAAGCAACCAATTATTTAAAGAATCCAGAAGGACCTGTCCTATAAAAATAAAAGGTTTATATATACTACGATACTGAACTTTAGAGTGTCATACAAAAGAATTAAGAAGAAACTGATACTGTCTCTTATATCTCTGGTCTAAATAAGCTTAGCATAACCCTGCGAACCTAATAGTGGTTCATTTCTCACACCCATTGGGTTAGTATTTTTATCTACGAACTCATGCTGTGACATGGGAATTTTTCTATAATTATCATCTAGCTGAATCAAAGGAACATCGAAAGCTAGAGGATGTTGTTCACCAGTAACGTGTGACTGCATCCTAGTCGGTTCAAAATTAACTGGAATGTTAGTTCTTTGATCTTGTTGAACTAACATTTCTTCTACTAACTGTGTGTCCCTTTTAACTCTGGACAACATATCTTTTAACATTGGAGCTGGCAATAGCCGATCTGAAGGCATATTTAATATTCCTTTTATATCATCAGCGCCACCCTCTGCGCCTATGCATGTTTCCGATTGTAGGGATTGATATAATCCCTGTACATCCACATTTTGAGCTGAGGTACCAGAATGATTTTCCGTACCCATTTCTTTAAGTGGATCTTGATCCAATTCCAAATCCAATAAACTTGGTGTTTCTTTGGTAAGATTATGTTCCATTTTAATAAATCAAGAAAACCAAATAAGAAATACTGTTACTTCTCCTTTGAACGGAGAAAATCAATTAATAATAAGAACGAAAGTGTGGAAAAAGTGATGGCGTAGTGAACAGAATCACCCGCAAACGCGGCCACCCGAACCAAAGACACTCAGGTCCCTGTTCGGGCGCCAATTAAAATAAATGTGGTTCTATGTAAGGGGAAGTAACGTCCACGGAATTGCGTTATTCCCCTCAATATATATTTGAAGAAAAATGATTATGAAAAAATTCAATAAATGAACAATAACAATTTATAACTACCTTCAATGAGTTAATTTGTGTTCCTGATGGATGATGAACAAACTTCAACTTGAGTACAACTACAACGTCGGATAGCGAGACATTCGAAATTAATCTAACGTTGGGTATGTTCGCTGGACCTGAGGATTAGTGCGAGTAGCCACGTAACCTTAGGGGTGTAAAATTCATCCAAGACGCCAACTCAACAAGATCTCTTTGTTTTACTCTCTTAATACTCTCTTAAATTGTTTACAGTAGTTCAGGTAGATCAGAATATTTTTAATGATTTAATATAAAAATAATAAATATTAATAATAAAAAAAATATACTCCGGGATAAGGACAAGATTATTATAACAATAACTTTACGGACAAGAAATAGGGGTCATGAAGTGGTCCCTATTTAAGAATAAGATGTAAATACTGGGTATTAGCTGGTTCGTAATAAGAATATTAAGAAATTAATCCCACAGCTGAAATGCCGTATGACCCACAACTATGAACAAGTGTAATAAACTAGGAATTAATTTGACACCGAGCAAAGTGTGGTGTCGTGTTTGTGAATTACACTCAACAATCGCTATACTTATCTTTGATATATATATCCTGCTTCCAAATGAATACTTCGGCTATTTTCAGTAAGTTCTATATTTATTCGTCTTTGTAGAAATTCTCATGCAGAACAATCTATTTATCTGTCAGGTAGCCTTGAAGTGTAAAACAGAGATAAGTTTTCCAAAGTTGATGATATACAGTGACAATCTTGGAAAGACGAAGGGCTTCTATATTGGTGGCGTTTTCATATGACCGTGTTTTCAATATTCAGGTAAGTTGTCAAGTAAGTTTGTAATTCAGTTTCAGTTGTAGAATTGGTTCTCAGCCCACGATTAGTTTTCAGCCCAATGTCAGTTCATTCAAGGCTGGTCCTCAGCCCCAAAACAGTTCTTCTTCTTGGGTCTTAGCCCAAGATCTGTTCCCTATTAACAATAAAGATCATAAGTTACAATGTTTTTTATCTAGTTTTAATCAATCTCTTATTTGAATTATATTTAAACATACCCTGTTGTATTAATATAAACATCCACGAGGGGAACAATCTCATCTGTTGATTCTTCTATATCTGATGTTAGAGACTCTTCAGGTTTGCAGAATAAGAAGTCTGCAAAAATATATTATGAGTGTGTTAATACTTTCCTATATTCTTTCTATACCGTTTAATATCTTTATATTATTTAAATGAATCACTTTACATTAATTATATTAATTATTTTACATTGACTATATTAATTTAAATTCCATTCCTTTACAGATTTACAACACACCTGTGACGATAAGATGTATTTCAACCGAGTGACAAAAACAATGTCTACACCGATTTCACGTCCAAGAATGATATTTTTTAAAATTGGAGATAACAAAATCTCTCTAAAACTCTTTTTAATATAATTTAAATTTACGGAATTAAAGAATAAATTTATGAAACATATAGAAATTATAATTATTTCAACAATTCTTCTGCAATATAATATCCCTGATTAGTAACATTCTTATTTTTAAAGGTTTGATATAACTAAACAATGAAATGACAAATAATAATGAAAATCATGATAATATATACTTATAATATACACATCATAAAACTCCAGCATTAGGCTCCAGGTTCCATGAAAGAAAGAACAGCTCCCTTTATATATATATATATATATATATATATATATATTATTTTCATTTTTCCTCCCCCAAGACTGGGGGTAAGGTGCGTGACATGCATCGGAAAAGAAAAGTAGTAGAAGAATATGGACACAAGTCGAAAAGAAGCCCAGCCTTACCGCCCCTCTATACTATAGTGAGAACTCGTCGCAGTAAAAATTTCGACCCTAGAGCTTCACGGGACCGGTGACGGACCCTCACGTATGGCATATCCGTCAAGTGTAGGGTTCATCCCCTGGCCCAGGTGGGCCACAACCATACCCCCTCACAAAACCCCTACCTTCACTCCTATTATGCACCTTTATTCTCGCCTTTGCCAAACTCACACCTCTTTCCTTCAGACATTCGTTCACTGACTCAATTCCACCTTTTTCTTCGGTCTCCCAGCCGGTCGATTCCCAACAACACCTCACCACTATACATCGCTTAACCAACCGACGTTCATTCATCCTTTCCATATGACCAAACCAGGCTCAACGTACTTTTCATTTTTTCTCAATGCGTTACCCCTTTCTTCCCACACCGCATAACTCTCTAATAAGTTCAATTTTCCCATTTTGATCAATTCTTTTCACAACCTACACGCCCCCGAAGATTGTCATCTAACCAGTTGAACTTTTAGATCAATACCTCTTATTTCCAAGACCATAGTCTCACTAATATACATTAACACAGGTAACAATATACACTCATGGTAAAGACCCTAGCGCACTCAAGACTTAGTACCTTAACCACCAGCGATTTAATTGTACCAGCACCTTCCTGGCCATTCACACTTTCTAGCTTACACTGCGTCACATTCCGTTTCCTTTTCATCCAACATATATTCGTAAATATTAAACTCAGACACTTGTTCCAGCTGCTCATCATCTAACATAACTTCACACGAGGACTGTCCTACTTACAACCATAACCTTACTCTATCTACGTTTTACTTTCAAAACCCTTCCTTTTACACACCCTGCCAAGACCACCCCCTTCCTCTCAAACTCTTATCAGATTCACCACACAAAACCAAATCATCCGATAGATATATATATATATATAATATATATATATATATATATATATATTATATTATAATATAATAATAAGATATATATATATATATATATATGATATATATATATAATATTATAGTATATATATATAGACCTCGCCCCGAGCAGATCAGGTCACCACCCAAACTATCTTACAATATAGATATAGATTCAAACTAGGACCAATGCTTACCTCCCCCACTTGCACCCAGATGTACAGTTCCCAGACACAAGAGCACCTCCTTCTTGGGGTGCTCCGCTTCGACGCCCCCCGTGCGACGTTGGCTGTGTCTTCCCTTCTCGACCTGTGAAACCGCCCAAGAGCGGTGGCCGGCTTCCTGTAAGCAGTGTGGCCCTCCATTTGAGGTGGGCCAGTAAATAAGTAAGTAAGTAAGTAAGTAAGTAAGTATATATATATATATATATATATATATATATATATTAGATATATATATATATATACTTATATATATATATAATATATATATATATATATATATATATATAATATATATATATATGACAGTTAAAAAAAGAAAAAAAGTGATGATAAAATGATTAAAATTATACTACCAAGTACAACATGGATTCTTCAAAGGCTGCCGAGGCTGCAGAGAAGGTCTGATGACGCCATAGAACATATCGGGTTGTGAAAATCTGGGTTTGAGTAAAGGTCTCCTATTAGCAGAAGCCATTGCGTACAGGGTGAAACCACAAGGAAGCCACCAGCTCAAAGAACTCCGTTCAGCTACATTGCATCAGTTCAAGATCGGAATTCGAAGAATCATGACGGTGAAAGAGGGGCCATTCCTGACAAGTATTACGACCCAAAATCTAATATTTATTTTACTGCAATCGTGATTATTATGTTATGAGCAATATATGTGTAAGTAGTTGAAAAACAAAGCTTTTTTCAATTTTAAGATTAAAAATTTTAAATGCTACATCAATTTATTTGTTGGAAATAACTTACCAATGGCATAATGTTAATCAGTGGAACATGCGAGTGAAACCTGTGGACGGAATTGAGAAGAAGAAGATGAAAGGTGACATGAGAAGGTAAAATGGGACCAACAATGAGGCAGGAGGACTACAATATTCTAAGCAACGGGAGCTTCACTCAAGCCTTCTTTCTTGACGAAAAACTGAAATTGAAAAATATCTCCACATTATTTTTTCTACATAATACATATTTCGAACATAAGGCAAAGTTTAATCTCAATATTATATATAATATATATATATATATATATATATATATATATAGTTTATATATTAAATATATTATATTTATATAGGTATATAGGTATATATACGTATTATATTTATGAGTATATATATTATAGTATTATAATATACGTATATTATATATATATATATAGTATAATAATTTTTGAGAAGTGGACCCTGAGTTGCTTTAAGGATTATTACGACAGCTTTTTTAGAAACACACTTTAATTATTTAAAAACATTAAAACAGATAAAATTAGACAAGCTTTCGTTAAATATAACCTTTTTCAAGTCTGAATCAGCAATGTTAACGAAAGCTTGTCTATTTTATCTGTTTTAATGTTTTTAAATAATTAAAGTGTGTTTCTAAAAAATCTGTCGTAATAATCCTTAAAGCAACTCTCAGGGCCAATTTTCCAAGAATAAAGTATAGATAAGCGATAATAGCTTATATTCCCTCGTGTAGTTATAGTATATATATAGGAGGTATTTATACTATATAGTATATAGGATACTATATGAGTATATATATATATATAGTAGTTATATATATAGTATATAGTATATAGTATATTATAATATAGTATATATATATATATATATATATAAGCACGGCCCTAATTGGCCAAGTATCTAAAACAAACTGTTGTTTAATGTACTCACAATTTTGTCTTCAATATAGTTTCTCAGATATATTTTGCTTCATATATTTTATCATTACTTTATAATTATAGATTTATACAAATAAACTCAATTTTCTTATATTTTAATCTTTATTTTTGTGTTTTATATACAATATAATACTAAGTGAGTTGATTAGCGTGCGTTTTGCGTAATGAGTAAAGGAGTAATGAATTTTTATTTCAAAAAGAATGAGACAACATATTTCGCGAATGCGCCATCCACTACAAAAACAACATTATAAAATAAATTGCATTTGATCGTATTGTACTAGTTATTATTATTATTATTATTATTATTATTATTATTATTATTATTATTATTATTATTATTATTATTATTATTATTATATATATATATATATATAGTATATATATATATATATATATATATATATAGTACTATATATTATATATATATTATATATATATACCGATATAATAATAATATATATATATATTTTATTATTATTATTATTATTATATTTTTTGGCAAACATTATTCCGCTTAACGCGGGCGGTGAGTGGCTACGTGCAGTTAATTCATATTGTGTCCTTCATCTCGCCCCCACCCACCCCTCCTCCATTCCATTCTATCTTCGCCAACACCCTACCTTCCTCCACCCGTCATCCCTCTTCTCGTTCCAGCATTTCCTTTAATCGCGTCCATCCAGCCGTTCTTCTCGAGTCTCCCCTATCCTCTTGCTTTCCTATCCCTCCGGCCTCCAAAGCTCGTCCTAACCACCCTCTGTTCCTCCCATTCTCTCGCAGAGTCCAAACCATCTTAACAGTGTCCCTTCTGCCGCTCTTCTCACCAACGCATTTTTCCAATCACAGCTCTCTGGCTTATCACCCTATTCCTAATTCTTCTCTCGTCTTGTTACTAACCCGACTACCCTCTCAACCCTGTCATTGGCTCAAACAGTCTCCAGCTATATTCTTAGGAGTTAGGCCATGCATCAACCCCCGATGTTTAAACACACGCGCAGATAGATTAGTAATCGTGGTGAGTGTCTGCCTATGGTAGACACATATTTGATTCAACAGTAGCTATATGGCTTAGAGATTTATATGTGATAAGATCCTCTCTCAACACCACTTATCCAGTGGAAGTATATCCGTCTGAAGCCACTCAATGCTCTCTATTCCGTTCTCGCTTACTCTGATGATCTGATACTAACACACGTTGCTAGTGCCCATACATCGTTGCCTTACCGGAATCCATCTCCTAAGAGTACTCTAGAGAACACATCTCTACTATGCTCTGAATACTACACACGTGCGTACTACGTTAAGTCTCTAAGAAACCCATCGCCCATACATCTTCAGCCTCACTCAAACTCTACTAGAGAGCGAGGCTTATATCTCGTATTTCCGGTGTTGTAGGACCTAAGAGCGCCTTTTGTCCACAGCCTCTCTGCGAAACTGAGCCGGTCACACGAGAAATAGCTTACAGCGCCTTCTGAATCTAGTCACTCGAGCTAAGGCAGTATCATACCGCAAGATTAGAGTGGAGGGCATAATGTGTGTAACAACACAATCGTCCAGTGCATATACTCACCTATCCGATCGAGATTCCAACCCCGTCTTCTCCCTACCCTGCAATCATTGCCTTTGCTGCAACAACTCCCATAAAGATAAATTTGAAATAGCCACAAATGAAATTTGGGTGACAGTTAACAATAGTTTTCCCTATTCTTGACCCTCTTGTACCCCAAACATTCTTCACTCTCCCCCCTAATCTCGTCGACATATTTGCATTATTCCGTATCGACTAGAGTAAGGCCCTAATTTACCTTGATCACTCAAAGTTTTACCCTACATCGGTGACTCCGACGAGATTCCGTCAAGCACGTGTCCCATAATTCCCCCCTTCTTCAACGTGCTTAATGAGAATGATGCATTTTCTCACAAGGATCAATTTATGAAGCACCCAGTTACTGGAGACGTGTGTCCCTTTCCTTCGAATATATCGCTTTGTGGACAAGCTTTACGGAGAGGGGTAAATGAGATCTACATTTCTGTTTGATTAGGAGAATTTGACTGTATACACGAGCAACACCCCTCTTCCCACGCGCGTGAAGATACACTGACCTTGTGTCTTACCCGCCCATATCTGTCCTTCGCGTAGAATCTCTAATCTATAGGTCCTCCTCTCTAATTTAGTAGGTTCTCCCGAGTATAGACTTTCGCGGATACTACACATCGAGAAGATAGATACCTCTATAAATTCTGCAGCACTACGCGATAAGCCCTGAGTTAAGCCCCTTTTCCCTTCATTACAGGAAACCAAACAACCATCCTCCCAATCCTGTGGAACCTCTTGCTCTCCTCGACTATGTCCAACAATAATGAGATTATAATAATAACTTGGCTAATAACTGACTTGCGCGAGTTCTTTCACAAGACAACCAACCGGGACACATCTTGCACTACAAGTTACTCACACACTCTGTGAGAAAGATTCCGATGACTCACACCATCATTAAGACCTGTGGTGACCGTTTCCTTTGTGTTCCTTTAGTCAACGCGCCTAATAATGAGGTGCTCTCGATATTCCATAATTGTATATTCGCAGAGAAGCCTGCCTTTACATTGCCCCACATAGATTCCACACGCCGCACTACCGGGCAGATTCTACACTAGACTCGCTTAATTATGTAAATCCTCCTTCATCTCCCCACCCATGTTACTATTTCAGAAGGTAAGTCCTACAGGTAATAGGATGATTCCCCCCATCTGTTTAACTCCTCTGAATCCCCTACATTACCTCTCTTGGCGTGCCATAGTCCAGTTTTGCTCCCACTTCCCCTCCATTTAAAAGCCCTCTCCGCCTAACCCCTCCATCTTCTTACCGTTTTTTATTTGAGACTTGCTTTCACAGGAAATATCTTGCTCCCCTTTCAAAATTTTCTGTTCACTTTTCTACACCATTCATTGATTTGCATTTCTCTTCGCCCTCTCCACCGCGGCTCTGTTGCTGCCACTTCTAACACCGTTCTAACTCTTCTGCGCCTAGCTATGTTCGCCTTGAATCACATGAGTAATAACAAGACGCGCAAGAGCAGCAATTTAGATCACAGTGTCAATACACTCTTTGTTTGTGTTTTCAGCCAAACATAACATTATTCACCTCCTCACTCCACCAGATGATTCACTTCCTTTCCTTCTGACTTGCCATCCCAATGCCTTGTATTACATCCACATGATCCTTCTGGCCGTCATTCACAGAATTTGTCATTCTGGTAGTGTAGGATAATCTGTCCACGCGCTCGCTGCACCACTTCCCTAATTTCGGTTCCCTCTCGACGGTAACCTCCACCTATTCTCCAATACCCCTCATAAAAACTCCCTCTACACATGCCTCATCTAATTTTTCCACCCTTTATGACTTCTATTCTCCTCTTTTTACGTGCTGTATTCCGTCCTAACCGTTACACGTGACTCCCCCTGACGCCTTAATCTAAGCAAACCACCAAATAGTGAATCAGATTAACCCGCCGTACACCTCCGCGCCCCTCTGAATACATTACATCTAGTAATCTGCCCCTATCCTTTCTATTATTACAACACATAAGCCAATATCGCCCTCCCCCGTTATCTTCACTCCCATGATACTTATGATTTTTTCACTTTTCTTTGAACCAAGTATTTCATATTATCATTCGATCTATTCAACACACAATTCTAACAGACTTTCTCCATTATTCATCCTTTCCCCACCCCAAATGGACCTATAATTTCTCCCCATCTCCTCTCTTCCCCCTCCTGCATCAAATCTCCTAATAAACAAATTTTATCATTTACCCCGAAACTTTCCCAACATTCATTCAACTCACTCCAAAATCTTTCTCTCTCCTCCTCCCTCGCTCCATTTACTGGTGCATACGCGCATATAAAAACCCACATTTCCCCCCCAAATTTCATTTTAACCCACATTATTCTCGAACTCACCTATTTGCACATTTTTACCTTATCCCACAACTCTTTTCTCATAACTATTCCTACCCCTTCCCTCGCCCTCACTCTTCTCGTTCACCCCCGAAATCATTACCCTTAAATTTCCCCAAAAGTCCATCTCCTTCTACCTTTCAGCTTTGTTCTGTCAACCCTAGCACATCCAACCTTTTTTCTTCGAACATTAAAGCCCACTTCTTCCCTTTTCAAATCCTCATTTATCCCTCTCACATTCATACAACCCACTCTAATCTAATCTCTTTTACCCATCCTAACTCTTTACTCCCCCTTACTCCCTTTTATCCTGACCCTCTTATTCACCACTCTACTTTCCACTATTCTCACACTTGATTCGGCTGCACGTTTACCGGGATCCCACAACCTGAGGCACTTCCCAATACCTCAAGCTCCAAACCCCGCTCAAACAACCACACCCTAAAAAATCCTAAATCTATATTCTAAAGCTAATTCACAATATATAAATAAAACTTAAATTAAAACTTATGTTGTTTACGAAATTAATACTTTGATGTATATTCTTCCTACTTTGAAGACACTCCTCTTCTTCTCAACTTTCGAATCTATTCCTATAGGAAATGTCAACTCTTTCTGTCTTGAAGATACTCTTCCAGAGTACCTTTGCTTTTTTATATACTTAAATCTTTCTTGCTTGATATTTTATTCTATCCTGATGTTGATTCGCAACACTAGTATTTTAATTTTATTTGAAATACTTCTATATATTATAATAAGTTGCACTCAAAAGCCTTGAGGTGATCTTTTTCACGTAAATACAAAGTAGAAAGCCTCAGTAAATTTCTTTCCTGATGATGATTTGTAGTAACACTTGTATTTAAATTATATTAGAAACACCTCTGTTACTTTTACTAAGTTGCACTTTGATCCTTTAGATCCTTGAATATTCTTCTTCAAGTAAAATAAGGCAAAAAACCTCAATACAATCTAAGAGTCCAAAAGCACTTATAATGGAAATTATGCCACTTCACAATATATTTATCCAACAAAAATTCACTTATTATATCTTATCTTCAATGCATTTTTAAAATCATAAAATAATTATTTTTCTTATTTTGTGAAAAAAATTTCCAATTCAAAAAGTTAATCTTTTGTAGAGAACTTTATTTCATAAAATTTTCTTTTTCTTCACTTTCGCTAAGATTCCCAGCTGTTTTCCTTCTATATCTTCTGTTTATAACACGTCTTAATATATATATATATATATATATATATATATATATATATATATATATATATATAATATATATATATATATATATATATATATAATATTTATATATATATATATTATATATATATATATATATATATTATATGTTATATATATATATATATATAATATATATAATAATATATATATATATATATATATATATATATAATATAGATATTATATTATATATATAATATATATATATATATATATTATTATATATATAATATATTATGGGGCCAGGCCTTTGGAGTACTCACAATTTAGCGGATGAGAAAACCGGGCTGCTTTAAAAACTACGTTGAAGCGTTCTTTTTTGGGGACGTGGATGGCTTAGTGGATAAGGCACGGTTACTGTTAACCTCAGCAACGCGGAGGGCCAGTGTTAGAATCGACACATGAAGATTGATTCTTCTGTGACTCATCATTTATGCGCCATCGCTACAAAAACAAACATTATAAAATAAAATTGGCATTGATCGTATTGTACTAGTTATTTATTATTATTATATTATTATTATTATTATTTTATTATTATTATTATTATTATTATTATTATTATTATTATTATTATTTTATATATATACTATATATATCATATATATATTATATATATATATATATATATATATATATATATATATATATATAAATAATATATATATAGATATTATATATATATAATATATATATATATATATATATAATATATATATATATATATATATAATATATATATATATATTCTTCCTCCCCACGATTCTCCACTGACTGGGGGTGGGGTGTGCAGACCCATAACCATACCCCTTCACAAAACCACTCCATTCACTTCTATTATGCACTAATCTTCTCGCTCTTATAAATTCATATTCCTTTCCTTCAGACACCCTTTTACTCAATGACTCAATGCACCTTTTCGTAGGGCTTCCAGCCGGTCGCCAACCAACATACTCGCCACCAAACAACCGCGGAACCAATCGACTCCATTCATCAATAATAATAATAGTGACAACAAAAACAATAGTAATAATAATAACAACAACTACAATAATAATAATAATAACAATAATAATAATAATAATAATAATAATAATAATAATAATAATAATAATAATAATAATAATAATAATAATAATAAATAAAAAATAAAAAAATAAATAAAATTATTACTACCCAAACGAGTAAACGTTTAATCCAGTTACAAAAGGAAATCTTAAAATTTATTATGTCAATAAAAATTAGGAGAAAGAACGTAAAAACATAGTTACCTAGTACTAAAAACAAACTAAACTATATATTAATGGAAAATGCGTAGTTCAACATTAGAATACATTTATATACAATCCTAAAGAATGACTACAACTACTTAACTTAAACTATAATTTACGTAAAGGTTAACTTTGAAAAGGTAAAGGTAGGTGAGATTGTAGCATATGGTCCATCTGAGGGTCATGTTGAGGAGTTTGAGATTTTCTGGGATGATCTTGAATGATGCTTGGACGAGGTGAAAGGGGCTTCAGAATA
>JABUQX010030110.1:45000-70898 GCA_015478945.1 Trachelipus rathkii
AAGATAAATTCTAACGATCAAACGTGTTCAGTAAGTTAATGTCATATATATTATATATATTATATAGTATATATATAAATATATATATATATATATATATATATATATATATATTAATTTTTCTAATCAACATATTCCACATAAAAAATAATTATTTCTATAATCTATGTATCAAAAAGGGAAAATTAATATATGTAAATAATAATATATATTTTATATATATATATATATATATATATCAATAATATAATTAAAAATAATAATAATAATAATAATAAATTAATATAATAAATAATAAATTAATATATAAAAAATTAACCTCACGCACAAAATAGTGTTTAATAGAGCTAAAATTTAGTTAACATTATCCTATCTAACAGGAAAAAATCAATTAAACATTAATCCATTTACGATGTAGCATACAATTTTTATTTATATCTCGTAAAATTGTCAATTTTATACACCATTTCATGAGCACTCGCTTACATATGTAGTTATAATTAAATGAAGAAATAACCAAGTTATTATTTAATATGATAATATAAATTTATTTAAAAAAGAAATTAATTTTGAATCTTAATCTAGTATATGTAAATTAATCTAGATAATATATTAAACGAAATTAAGTTAAAATTAATTATAATCGAAGAAATACGGACAAGTTCAAATTATAATATTTATATTTTTCAATATTATTCTACGTATATCAATCTCATTACTCTTAAAGTGATTAATAAAAAAAATTACTAAATTTTTAACTGATTAAAATAATAATAATCAATAAAAATAATATATTAACAATTTGTAATGACGCTTATAATATTGTAAAAAGTGACACATATTCAAACAACACAATTTACCAGCATTGGTTAATAATTTTAAAAAAAAGGTGCTTACAAAATTTCCTAAAACATTTATAATTATCATTTTTTATTGTATATATTATTTAAAATAATTTTAAGGATAATAAAAATAATTAATTAATAAACAAAAAATAATATACTTAAATAAATAATTAAGTAATTTAACTACTATCACATATTAAAAAAAAAATATATGTATAAATATATAATATATATTTTTATTTTTATTCATCTTTCCAGTGAAAAAAATCACTTACATTATTAATTAATATTATTAAAAAAATTAAATTCGTAATTTATATTCACCAATTAATTATTTTACATCACATATCCTGTTTCTTTATTTAAACCTTGTGTTTGTATCTAAATAAAATATTTTTTAATTTAAAATCTCATTAATAATTATAACAATATCTTATTATTTATATTAAGCTATACTTTATTTTGAGAGATTATATTGACTGTTATCTATTTTATATTGTATTCATATTTAATTAATATTATTATTTATTATTATTATTATTTGATTGTTATTTTATTCATGAATTTTAATTGTATAAATTTTGTTTTAAAATGATAATAATTTGGCTTTTAGCTTAACTGGAATTGCTGATATTAAATTCAAACAAATGTATGCCAATATTAATTTGATTATTATTTAATATATATATTATATATATAGTTTTTCTAATTTAATTATTTTTTTTTAAAAGAAACAAATATTCTGAAATATTTAATTATAATATTGATTATCTTAATAATGTAATATCTAGACTAAAATAATGATAATAAATCTTATATGAATATATGATGATATTATTATTTATTAATTTATTATTATAGGGGCAGTTATCAGCCATTGATTTTATAAAAGTTTTTGGAATTATTTAAGAAGGATAAAATAATGATAAATAGTATTAATTATCTGTTATACATTAAATTTATTTAATTTTCTTAATAAATATATAACTTTTGAAATAACATATATACAATGAAGATAGAAGAAGATAATATATTCTTAATTTAAACATTCCTACTAGACAGCGTTTCGTCTTAAATATCTGCGAGAAGATCTTGTAGAAACCTTCGTTTCTAAGCCGATTATAGCGTTTGAGTAGAGAGCGAGAAAATATGTAGTTTGTAGAATCTTATGAGTGTTTTTATAATATTATCGCCGTATCTCAATACTGACACATGCGTACTCATCTTATGTCTGCTATACACAGATAATACATATTAAAATTTATTTTTATTGCATAGTAGTATGTCCTCCCATTTTTTATAATACAGAAGTTTATTCAAATAAATGTTTGAATAAGATTTTAAGATATTTGCTTTTCTAAGGTGTCACTACGATCCAGTATCAAATCTGACTCGCACTCTGATCAACGACGTGAGAGATAATCGGTGAAGCATCAACACAACATTCTTACATTGGTTACTCACGAAGAACGGAATCAATGGCGCGTTTTTAGTCATGTGTACGGATGTCTATATATCAACTCATATCTAGAGTTACAGCCCTCAGAGCTTATAATATTCTTTGATTATTTCGAAAAGTATTATTTCGAGGAGAGAATCACGGCATCAACATGTCAATATCCAATACTATTATATCAATAATATTTCTATAACACACTCTAACAATTTATATATTACGGAGATCTATTAGTTAGAAAGTCCAAGACATTATTATAAAATTAGCGTAGATGATACGCCTTCTAAACATATATCAAACACCCAGACTCAAGTAACCTTAAACATAATATGTTTAAATGGTATTATCTGTTATAGTATATATACTTAAAAATAATTACATTATTAGTATAATATTAATTATTTAATATATATAAAATTAATAAATATATATATATTTAAGAACTCATTCGCTCACAAAAATATAATTAATTACCTATCTAGAAGATATATATCGATGGGAACCTCAATTTTGTGAAAGCGAAAGACTGGCGACGGAAATGTTAAAATAAATAATATCTTCTCTTCTCAAGTTAAATATTATTCAAAGATTATTTAAAAGAAAATTAAATTTATATAAGTGAGCGGGCGATTAAGGAAGAACTGAAATAAAAAATCAAAAACTGTATTTAATATTTATTTACTTATTAATATTTTTTTCTAATAGTCCCCAGACTAAATCATAGTATTAATGTATTATTTAATGACATTAGATGGTACATTTTATTATAATTAGGCATTATCTAATCTACAAGTTATATAAAATCCACTAATTAATTCATTTTTATATTTACATAAATAGGAAAAATATATATTTCATAATCATTAATGATTTATAAATTTTTAAATTTTATTTTTATGTTTTTGATTTTTCTTTTTATTTATTTATTTTTTGCTTATCAATGTGTTCTTATTAATTGACCAATGAATTATTGACAGATAAAATTACACCGAGCACAATTTACAAACTTCCACAGCACATAACCATTTTTAGAGGGAGGCTAAATCAGCGAAACTGCGGGAGACAGAGAGTGCGAGGACAAGAAATCGCAAGACAGGAACGTTGTGGTCTGAATTGGGACGACTACAGTTTTCTGGGCTTGCGAGTAACTCCTCGGCAGGGATTCTCTTATGAATCACACTCACCCTTCAAGAATATATAACACAATCCCTTAAGAGGTTTCTTACATTCGGCAAACTATAAATAGTGCTACATTCAATTTTAAGACCCTATATATGGGAGAGCCGGTAGAACCTATGAGCCCGGGGGAAGAGATTATATCACCCCCCCGATTTCGAGTCTCAACTCTGGGAGAGACCGAAGGAGAGCCCACGTATCCACTGCAACATATCGGAGGATACACCAATAGAATGTCATAGACGAATTACAAAATATACAAGATATAGGTTGTATTTTCTTAATAAATCATGTAATAACCGAAAAGAGATAATTTTATGAGAAGAGTAAAAGTAATAAATCAGTTCATATTGTTTTATAAATAAACTCTATAAGAACATTGAAGCGAAACGAAATATTAAGGGAATATATTCCTCGAGATATAAAGAATGACCAGGATGAACGGAGTCAATCTTAATATCGAGACCTGCGATAAAGAATCAATGCGAAAAAATAATTGCTAAACCGAGGTAGGATCGAGAACTGGGGAGGAGGACAAATATTCTACACAACCCCTCACACAGAGGATGGATCGACCACAGCAAAACTCTCTCGACTACATTATATGAGACTACTTATAATGAGCGAGGCTTGTCTGAGAGCGTCAGCGGAAATCACTGCCGAACTCATACACTTTCACACTGAGAAGATCAAGAAGACACACAGTACCCCTCCTCTATTTCTCTCGAGCATAGCGACACACTAGCGAGTCACCGCCACGTTAATAATTTGGAGGGAAATAATTTGTAAAATATTTTCGATGACTTATATTATAACAACAACAACAGAAAAAGAAATAAATTGAGAAACAAAAAAGCACTCTTATAATCCTATAAACTCCAAGAAACTCTTCCGCTGAATTCCAAATATATATTTTTTTACTCACAAATTTATTGGCCGAGAAGCTGACGAGTTTCTTCCTAGGTTGACCACAAATATCTTGTTGTATGCAATCTAAACTAAAATTCTGGAGCACCATTCTATTAAGACATCATTATGATCCTATAATATACTACGCCCTATTTATTAAACCTTTGAACTAATCCACTGTAGTAACCTTTTGCCCATTGATCCATTGAGAATCTATGAACTTAGACCCTTGACTGACCTTTAGACCTTAGACCTCTATTTTTATGAACCTTATGACCTTTTATTTGACTCTATTGACCTTATTAATATTATATTTAGATTTTTGAGAACCTTATTTTTTGCCTATTCACTCATTTATTGGGTATATATACCTGACCTTTTTTTCAGAGACCAAAACCCTTTGTCCTTCCATGGTCATTATATTTTATGACCTACACTAGGTAATTATTATTTGAAACTACTACTAATATATATTATTTTGAGATATTTCTTTTATAATACCTAAATATTTTTTATATTGTATTGATAACCTACTTTATTCCAAAATTATTTTTATTTTAGAGTAGAGAATCATCTATTATTACACATAAATTTATTTTGATAGTAATTATTATCCAAATTTTTTGAGAACCCAAAATTTTTTGAAGAACCCAAATATTATTTTATTTGAGTGAGTAAACCTATTATTAATATATTTTTAGTTGGCGAAACTAACCACTAAATTTATATATGAGTCAAAACAGCAAAACTCTAATTATTTTTGGCCTACCTAATACAAATCTGACCTATTTTTTTTCAGAAAACAAACACACATCGCGAAACTCTAAGATATATTTGCGATAGCATAACTTTCGCTCAATGAATATTTCAATCGGAAATCTTGCGCGAGACACAATCTAACTAAATCCGCAAGAAACGGTTACCGCACTCAAAGCAGACGAGTACAGCTGACAAATGCACAAACACAGTATTGTATACTGATATATTAACCTCCACTAGCTTATTTTACGCCACTACCTATATATTTTTATCGTAACTAATGTGAGGGTATCTATTTATTTACTACCTTATACAGGTAATATTTATTATGGTCACATACCCCTTATAGGGGCTCATTAAAGTACCCATTATTTTTTGATATGTATCCTTAACTTGTTTGATATATCACATGATTATAATTATCGAGCCCTTGACCCTTACCTATATATATACTCAATGGGTCCTATAATTTTGGCACTCACACGGTAATTTATTTTTATGTCACTACAATACTCGAGGTCACTACCCTGATCACATAATTATTCGTATCACCTAAACTTGTAAAGCATGTATGGATCTAATCCTAACTTGAACACCTACACTGGCTAGCTACACAGCATCATGCACTACAGTCACAGCATCGATGTCATGCATGATGATCTAGCATCGATCAGCTTGTGTGAGCGATCTGTATTAGTCGAGTACGCATGCACTAGTGACCACTTACAAAAAAAAGCAGAGCTCTCACCCATAGATGCTGCACCTTACAATTTACATCCGTATACACACGTACATATATACACTAAGACCGACCTGAAATTATACAATTTAGGATCTCACTTTCCTCATAGGGTCTATAGTTATAGAATTCCACCCAGTACGAGTTTGCGACCGCGTGCATCCATCTTTATGTGGGGGCTCATAGCCACTTTTTTTGACCTCGATAACAGGAAAAATTATTAAAATTTTTGTGTACCTAGTTCTAATCACTTCTATTTTCCCAAAGTACGCTGACAGATTATTAGCGTAAACCTACCCCAAGCTTGGGTTGGTAAAATGTGCTTGAAGTATTATGGAGTAATTTTTTTTCTCTTTCTCACACTTATACACTTTAAAGGAGCAGGGATAAACCAACATTATATTATGGATGATGTAACTCTACTTAAGTCTCTGTGGATTTTGAAGTCCAAGATATTTATCGGAGCCTTCTGTACCTTGCTCAGATGTAACAATAGGGTGCTAAATTTTATATGAGACTCCACGAGACGAGATCATTGAGAGATGACTTTGAGGGATTAGTGTTCCCACTTCTATCTTGTTTGTGAGTTAAAGAGAGATGACTCTAAGTGATTTCTAAATAGATTCATACCTGTTACGTATTATATAACTAAATGAAGTATAAATTATATTAAGAATGAAAGTGCCAGGTATGTGAAGTGCCAATATGAGTAGTGCCAATGAGTTGACCAAGCTGAAGTGCCCAATGATTAGCCAATGAGTTGACCTAAAGTAGTAGATATGTCCAGAACTTATTAGTTGAGCCTTATAATAGTTAGGAATGCCACTATAAGTATGACCTATAAACTGAGTAAGTGCCATATTTATTATTACATAGTAACCTATTTTCTAGCCTATCTATATACCCTTGAGACCTAAGTAAAAGCCCTGAATATCGGGTATGTTCTACTCCCACTAGTGATATAATTTAAGATGATGAGGTAATTATCTGAGATATTGAGTATATATATTACATATCTTGCTAGAATTAGCTTCCTACTTATAAATGAGTTTAGTATTTATTTTATATACATCTTTATATAAAAGCACTTAACACTATACACACCAATAAACACTCTCACCAACCAACAGCCCATCAGTAATACATGATCACTTAACACTAATTACATATATAACATATAACGTATACACTATAAGGTCAACGTACTTTTACACTTACACTCACACACTCGAAGTACTTCAATTTAATTTTATGCCATCATCTTTGATGATAGTCATATTCATATTGAATACTAACCTAATATATTGATGATATATATTACATCTTTGTATTAGACATCATTACTTTATTTGTTACTACTCATCTATTAAAGATTCAATTATAATATATAATTAGCCTTGATAGCCATATCTCACTATATATACAGGGATATGACCGCAGCTAAATGAGTACCCTCCATATATATAGTCAGCCTTGACCCGAACGTAGAAGTGGATGCCTATATTAAGGACATGGGTTCCCCAAGAAACACCCCGCACGTATTTCCCTGAGACACCATTTCCGGGCACCTATCCATATGAGCCTAGCGTTCCCTGGGTACACTGTCTATGTTTGACTGACCTCGCAAGTTTTGTGTTTTTGCGCGGGGCTGAGGACCCGAACAGAAAGTTCACTATCCTATATTATCTTGATATCACATTCGCCATGTACGTGAGTGAAGTGTGTATTATACCCTTGACAAATAAGATCATTGCCTAATGTACTTTCTCATAGACCTGTTTTTTACCGCTAAACCGTTTATTTCATCCCTCTAGCGTAATCTACGTACGTGGCTGAAAAAGGTTTATATCATAACATTCATTCCAATAATCCACGGAATCCCACGAACCTTCCTTTTGTCAAGCAATATACAACGTCTCTCAGTCCAAGATAGAATCACTTAATTATTTTCCGGGGGTTTGGCTTGCCTCACGAACTAATTGTATTTCCAGTCCGCGAGCGCTAAAGCGACCGGATGGCATTATTTATTTATTAAAAACGGATTTTTTCGCCCGAGACCAGCGCAAAGAGATAAAATACTGTTATAAATTACATAAATATTATTATAACAGTACCTATTATTTAATATAATATCCATACATATATTATATTTATAACATTATTTATATTGTACTTATTATAATATTATTTATAGCTATAATACTTTATTAATATTTAATTAAATTTTATAAATAAATATGAGATATATGTAAGATAAAAAAAAAAAAGCTGTTACTGATAATAATATTAAACATTAGTTATAATTTATGTTACTATATATTATGATAAGGTAGCGCACACATAAATAAAATATACCAAATGTAAATCAGAAATTACATATTTCTATTAATAAACATTAACATCGCATAAAAAAACTTACGTACAGATAAGGAGTGCCAGGATGAGAATATAGACGAAAGAAAAATGTAAATAGTGGATTCAACCGATTGTTTGAGAGATATATCGCTTAATCAAACCCCTCTAATATATATAATATAAACTCAACGTCATAATAGGTAGATAGTTATATATATATGGTATATATTATACTTTTAGTTATATTACTTAGCTTATAATATATATTACTGTAGCTTAAAAGTATAACAAATCTAATGTATTACACAAAACTCTAAAACCTGAAATAACGACCGAGATGCAATTAATAAAAAATAGTAATAAATAATAATAATAATAATAATAAACTATCGTTGTAATTAAAAATAAATAATAAAATTTACAAAAAAAAATAAAAAATAAAAATAATAAAAAAAAATAAAAAAAATATAATAACTAATAATAAATCTATCTAAATAAATTTAAAATAAATACCTAATTATTTATATTAAATAATAATACTAATAATAATAATAATAATAATAATAATAATAATAAATATAAGCATATATGATATTTTAATTAAATAAATACTTATACTATTAATAGATATAATTTAATCACTTAATGAGCACTATATGGGTTAGAGGACGAGGTAGTGTAGTCATATTAGTATCTTTAAAGTAGTAGACGTATAATTATATAACAACTACCTATAATATTTAAAGCAGTAAATCAGTAAATCAATTAGAGATGCTACATAGTACACCAAGAGGTATGAGAGAGGAAAATTATTAATTAAATGTATTCTTAACATTGTATTATATACTAAATAATATATTTGTATATATAATTATTATTATACTATATTATAGCTATATATTAATAAAACCTTTCCGCGTGTTGTTTTTAATATTGTACTTCACCAAAATGTAGTAGACATGCAAGTAGAAACCATGATCTATGATTGCTTACGTTTTTTTAACATAATCACTAAACAAGTTGAAATCCAAATTTAAATCAAGTTTTAACCAATCCACTCCAAACCACCCTTGCTCTGTCATCTAAGTGGATACTATCTGATCTAAGATTGACCTTCAACTATTGATGTCATATTGTTACATAATTTTTTCATTTGTTACATTTCTGTTTTTTAGTTAGAACTATAAATCAGAAAATCAAACGTTAATAAGTAAATATCATACATAACCCACATCAAATCTCATTAACCCACCCTTCTGTCACAGCCGTGATCATTTGATCTACATTGAATTCAAAGTCATCCATTTATTTAATTAAAATTGCATTATATAGTTTTACAATACCCTATAAATCGTAAATCAGTAAATCAGACTATCACGCTAAACTCCTACTCCACAACTTCTAGCAGACAGATTCCGATTGATTCTACCTTGATCGTTGATCTATTGATACAATCTATATAGTTTGCTTTAAGTGTATTAAGTAGGACAATTCTTTCTAGTTATAAGTGCAGGATATATAAAAGAAAAACACACTTTTATGCTTAAAGCATTTATATAACAATCAGATCATAAGTAGGAAGCCCATATAGCTTTAGAAATCATAGATTCGGCATAGAATGTTGTCTGAGAGAGAGCCTCTTTATGGATTAGCATGACTCCATTCTTACCTCCCTACGAGCCGGGACCCTCTCTCTCAGTCATGTCAATATTTGATCGGTGCGTCTTATATTATATTATTAGCCTGCTTATATTATAATCTACATTACTATGGCATTTTATTATATACTTACTGCTTAACTCTCTGCTTACTGACTTTAAGATATAAATACAACTATCCATGTTTTATATATAACTGCTTATTATAATATATACTCATATATATATTTATATATATTAACATTTATAAAATAATTATCCTATATGGCATTCTGTTTAATATTTCACGAATTATTTGAAATATGGTATATTAATTTTTTATTATTTTTATTAATATTTTATATTTATATTATTTATTTTATATATATAATTATTTATTATAATATTGTTGTGCTATAGCCTCGTATTCATTGTGTGGAGATAGGCCCTGGGTAGGCATTGCCTGACCTTATTTTTTAAGAACAAATTAATAATTAAGAAAACACAAATAAAAAATATAAAACATTTTTTAAAAACAAATGTTATAAGAATATTTACCATCTCGATTGAAGAGAATAAAATTAATCTACAAAATCTTAATGAAATATAAAACCAAAAATGAGTTGCATATTTATGCTTTGCACACCTATCAAATCTAGATTATTAACTCTAGCCCTAGGTCAGTACAAGCTAGCCTGAATCAAATAATATCCTAATAAGCTTCAATGACATTAAGGCAGGCGAAGCCTGCCGTGCGTCGTACTCGCCGTGCGTCGTTAGATGTTTTCGCTCAATAATACTTTATTTTAATTTTCTTATGTTACCGGTTTGTAAATTTACAATTTTAAATAATCTAATCATAATAAATCGATATAAATATATATAATATATTATATATATATATATAAATATATATATAAATATAATACTATATATATCTATATATATATAACATATATATACAATATATATATAATATATATATATATATTATATATATATATATATATATATATATATATATAATATATATATATAATATATATATATATTATATATATATATATATATATATATAATATAAATTATATATATTATATATATATATATACTTATATATAATATATATTTATATATATATATATCCTTATATATTATTATATAATACATATACACATACATATATAATATATATATTTATATATATATATATATATATTATAATATATAGTAATAATATATATATATATAATATATATATAGATATATATCCATCACACAATTATATTTGTATGATAATACAATACTGGGTGTCCTTAATATGTTACGAACTGTAGATCTTCGAATATTGGAAAGTTTCAATTTCGTAAAGGGTGTCTGGGACCAAGAGGGGGGTTACTTCGAAGAAAAACATTGTTTTTACCCCATTGTTTTGAAATTTGATGGTGTAAAAAAATGTTTTTTTTTTCTATCTGACACAATAATTTTTCAAAAAAAAATTATTAGTTGCCCAAGTTCCTCCATCAATATGTAGTAACTACCAAAAAAAAGAAATTTAAAAATGTATAAGTTGAAATGTAAGCAAAGTTGTTAAAAACTGTAAAAAAGTTTTGCAAGCATTTTTTAACTGGGGTCGACAATTTGTTATCACTGATTACTGTCAATTTAGAGCAGCCCATTTTTCTTTTGGCATTTTTTTATAGATTATTATGACAGCTACCAGAATTGCAAACCCCTTTCAATCATACTACCCTTGTAGCACATAGGTTTTTTTTTTTTTTTTTAATTAAAATTTCCAATTAATAAAAAACTTGTTTTTTCCCCACTTTTAACTAATATTATTATATTATATTAGATAACAATTACTGATATATATATATCATCATTATATAATATTATAATATACTAAATATATATATATATATATATATATATATATAATATATATATATTATATATATATATATAATATAATATATCATATATATATATAAATATATATATATATATATATATATAATATATATATATATAATAATATATATATATAGAATTATATATATATATATATATTATATATATAACATCAATTAATATATTATCAACTTTAATACCACACACTATTCATCAATATAATGTACTATTATATAACTATTATATAACATACAAATATATATATAATATTATAACATTATATATATATTAATATATATAATCAACTATTATTTGAAACACTATTATTCATGTTATTACATATCTCTTTTTTTTAAGTATATATTTGAATGAATGCATAAAACGTCTTCATCATCGCTTTCAGAATCTTATTCACATTGACATAATTAAATTACTGAATAAACATTAAATTCAATTTCGTCTTTATTCATAAGGAACATACCACACAAGCAATGGCATAGATATACAATTTAGGTACAAAAGAATACTTTCGTATATATTTTAAACAATATCGATTATGGTTGCTATAGAATACCGAGGCAAGAGAGCCCGGTCTGTCACGAAGCGAATGGAAGTGTTGACAATCCTGAACCCTTGAGAAAAAGAAATCGAATAAAATGCGGGATCAAGCTGCGCATTTAAAATGGAACGAAATGCCGAAAACATAAATCAAATATTAAGAGATAAAATCTTGCAATAGTAATTTGAGTGATGTATCGAAACGGCAAATTCGGACGTTATGAGGGAATCAATGCGATCAAACACGATATATATATATATATATATATATAATATATAATAATATATATATATAATTATATATAATATATATATATATATATATTATATATATATATATATTATATATATATATATATATATAATATTATTATATAATAACTATTAAGTAGTCAAATGAAATTAATCGAATCGGAATCGGAGGAATCGGCTTGTTTCAGGAATCGAATCGGAATGGGCTAAATATTGCTAACGATCTTTGACCGATTCCTTTGTAAATCAATCTGAAAATAATTTTATTCGATCCTTATGATGATATTTCAATGACAATATTTCGAAGTCTGCTGCATTTGATTTTTAAATTTCAGTTCTTCCTTAATTCCATTTAATTAAAGAAAACTGATTAAGCGGCGCATCTTTACGTAGAGCCTAAGATATCGTGTTAGGATTTTCAGAGACAGTCATGGTGAAGCAGACATTTGGCAATGTTTCGTTAGTCATGTTAGTAATATTGATTTGATAATTATATACCCGTTAACTCGTAAGTGAGCAGTGAAATATTTACCTTGTAGGCTTTTAATAATTGGAGCTATTGGAATATAAATGCTATCGCTTTCGAGTTTCACCTTTGCACGTATCTCACACAGCATCTAATAATATAGGGATTGTCTCAAAATGTTATGGAAGAATTCAAATTTATTCCTGCAATAAAATTCATGTTATAAGTAAGGATAACGCACATAATAGGCTGCAGGAGTTAGCACAAGTAGGATTCCAGAATTACCTTCTTTTTACACTCCTTGACACTAGTTCTCAATGAATGCCATATTTGAACAGAGAGACACGTGAACAAAAAATATATCCATATGCAGACAATCGCAGGTCATTTTAATCACTCGCCTCAAAGGTATTGCCAGTATGAATAATATATCAAGCTAGAATTTAATCTTAGCGACACAAGGCACAGATTTATTCAGTCATGTACAAACCATAGATGGCAATAGCCAGTGTCATATATTTTCAAAATTTTGAACAAACAACGGTAGTTGAGTAAACTTAAATCTGGCACTCTGAATCAACAAACCTGACACTGCATATTAAGTACAAACAACCGAGAAAGTTCTTGAAAAATTGCTAAAAATACTTAAAATTTGTTGATTGTACAAATTTATCGAGCCACAAGGAATCAACACTGGTGCAACTCTGAGGCAATAATCCCAAATATAAAAGTGATTTGCAGTTTTTTGAAAAGAGTCAGAAAAAGGACTATTGAGGGACTTGCGGTCACTACCAGTATCTAAGCAGGAAAATTACACGATAAAAAAAATTTGAATTCAGCATTTACTTTAACTGAAAAGAATATTAAAAGATATTACCTATCTTATCAGATCACACGCTTTAAAACTACATCCTTGAGGATGAAATATCAAACAATATAATAAGAATGTGGTTGGAAGATATTACTTTAAAATATACGTGACAGAAACAAACAGAACACTTCTGCATGAAAGGAGAAACCAATTTCTATAAAAGAGACTGCTGCCCACTCTTACTCATTTATACTCAAGCAGAATAGGGGAAAAAGGTGATACTGAAGATAATAATAGTTTTAACTTCAGTTTTGAAGCTGTTTTTCGGAATTTAAAGAGAAAAAGACTTTAAAACAGCAGCAAAGAAACTCAATCCTAAGGAGAAAGACACTTATATTGAAAAAAATTGAAAATATGGTGTTATAAAAGTAGAAATCAGGCTATAATAATATGAAACTTATTAAAAAATTCAGAAGTCCCCTACTAATGGATAATGAGTCATCGAATAAAGGATCCTTTCAGCATTTGGGTGTCCTTTGCTAAAAAATATTTAAGCCTCGCCCCCACTTTATTTCCCGTGGAAAAGTGAATACTCTCAGCGCAATTAGGAGAGGCATCACATTTAATTTCTCCTAAATAACAATACGAATGTCACTCAGAACGGCGAAAAATTGTATACATGTTTGTGCACACAACTACAATTTAAAGTCATGCTTGAATACGAATAATAATGATAAATTCTTGCTTTCAAGATATCTAACTCCTTATAAAGTTAAAGAAATACCGGAATTTTTTTTTTAAACAATAAATCGACAAAAATTGTTCATATTGATCTGTAAGCAGTTTAAATATTCGCAATTCAATTTTCGGTGGTTAAATAAATAAAAGGCTTTAATGTAACTAATTATTTTTAGCAAAAGATAAAATATAAGAGAATCTAAATAACATTATATATATATATATATATAATATTACTATATAGTATATATAACTAGTAATTATATAACTATTATACAAATAATTATCATTATATATATATAAATATATATATTTATAATATATATATATATATATATATATGATATTATACTATTATATATAATATATATAAAGAATTGAATCGGAATCAAGCACTTTTGACTGGGGCATCGATCATCGGAATACGCAATCGGCTTGGAAATTTTGGAATCGTCCATCACTATAATCACATATAAGATTTATACAATAGTTACCAATATATAATATCATACATATACAATACATAGATTTATTATTATACACATACTATACAGCTAATACAGATATATTACACTACTATAACATATATATATATATAAAGTATTACTTTTACATACATTATATATATATATATATATAATATATATATATATATATATATAATATAATATATATTACTAATATATGGCCAGCGTCTGGATTATCCGTCATATGTATCGTAAAAAAACTATTTTGCTACAGTAAAACGGAATCATTGCTGGGATGCTGGTCCAATTTTAGTGCTGAAAATGTTAAATAAAAAAAAAACAAAAAAAAAAAAAAAAAAAAAAAAAATATATATATATATATATATATATTATATATATATATATATACATACTAATCAATATATAATATAATATTAATATATAATAATATATAACTAGATCACTACTTAACTATATACTACACATATATACGTATATACCAACACATATAACTACACATATATATATAACAACAGATATTCCATAACAGAGTATATCAAAAACTACAATAGCTACACGCGAAAAGGAAATACATTTTTGGAAATCCTGGTAAAATACATATTACAATAGGAAAATGTAAAAAAAAAAAAAAATAAACAATTAATTGGTCTATTTTTTTAGGGGGGGGAGCTCAAGCCGGCGGGGGACATTTTTTATCTATATATATTATTTGTAAAGGTATTACAGCGCCAAATGTTAGGGGCTCGAGCGAATCGATCGGGGAACACAGGGGGGGCGTTTTCCAATACCCGTAGGGGAAGGGCGGAGGAACCCCCGCGAACCACAAATACACAAAGAGACGCGGGGGTTCGAGGAGACCCTCCCCGAGGAGGGAGGGGGAATTAGTCCTACCCCGTAGTTCCCCGAAGGCCGAGAGACCGCGACTCCTGCCATCGTGCGGTATACCCTTGGGGTTCCTCGGTATTCTTTGGAGTAAAAAAAAAAAAGGCAATAAATTTAAATAGAAGTTCTATTTATTTAAACAGAGAAACCAAATAAAAAGGTCTCTAAAATAGGCTTTCTAAATCATTTTACTATAATTATGAACAATAATTTTTTATTTTTTTATTTTTTTTACATTTCCTATGTGAAATTTTACCAGGATTCCAAAAAATGTATTCCTTTTCGCTGTAGCTATTGTAGTTTTTGAGATATATATATATACACTAAACTATACTAATATATATATACTACTAATAACACTATATTATACACTATATTTACATACATACTAAATACATATATATATAATATTTATTAAAATAAAAATTATATATAAAAAAATTAATTATAATTAGTTTTATATAATTTTTTATATTATTTTACATTCTACAGCCACTTGTAACAAATTGGGACAAGCATTCTATCACAAGCAATGTAATTTCCACTGTTTTTTACTGGTAGCATTAATAGTTTTTAGATACAGAATGACGGTTAAATCCGACGCTGACAAAATTAATATTATATAATCATATATATAATAATATACTATAAATATTTATTCCAATAATAGTATAATTTACTATATCTAAAAATCTTTACTATAATATATATATAATATAAATCTAATATAGTATCGCCGAATATAGATACGCCATTTTCATAATCCCACCGTGCATAAACATGGAGGTGATAATTGTCAAATAAACCGGTATGGGTGTCACGCCCTGATGTGCCGTGTTAAGCTAAAACACACCAAAAAGAGAGAGGATCCCGAGAGTTTCCAAAAGTTGCTTTTATTTTTATCATGTTAACTTTTTATAATGATTTTTTAATTGAAGTAAATTTTCTATATTTTTATTCTTTTTTTAAGGGGCTCGAGCCGAAAACGGAGGGACAGAGGGAGCGGCGAAGTCCCCCCGTCGTCGTCTCCTCATCGAGCTGAGAGAGCCGAGAGACCCTGACTCTTTCCTTCTTTGCGATTTAATCTTGGGTTTCTTTTTTCGTTAAAAAAAAAAAAATAAAAGATCTATATTTTTGTAGTGCTGAATGCAATCATATTATACCCATTCTAATTAGAGATGCCATACAGGTCAAAGGTCAATTGACCAAAATTACTTTTCTTGTTTGTTTTCTTTTCAAAATAATAACAGTCTTAAAAGGTGAAGTTATCAGGGTAAGAACAAATACAAGATGAAATGTAATGTATAAAGGGTTATGAATATGCAAGTAAAAGGTAAGCAATTGAAAATAACACTGTGGAATACTACCATTAGCATGTTTAAGAGTAATATGAAACAAATGTTACCGAATGACTTAAAAACAGTAACATGGTTGCGGTAAAATATACCTTATAGATTTGACTGTGATTTTTTGTTACAGTCAAAAGAACAATCTGAGGAAATACCGATACGAGGCTAAGCAATTGAAGGAATCTTCTATTTTAGTTCAGAAAGAGCCCTAACCATTGAAAGTGATATTATTAATAAGTGGTATAGTGATTATGATAGTATTAATAGGCAACAAATCCCTCTTGATTAGGCTCTGCTCTGTAAATGGGTGGCAAAATCTGTAAAAAAAAATAAAAATAAAAAAAAAAAGGATAATAATAAAAATAATCAAAATTTCTTTCGATACTTTCGGTTAATATATATATATATATATATATTATATATATAGTATATATATATCTATATATAATATAATATATATATAATATATATATATATATATATATATATATCTATAAATGTATAAATATATATATATAATAATAATAATATAATTATAATATATATATATATACTATATATATAAGTATACTATATATATATATAGTTCATCCATAGCCTATTTCAAAAATTCAGACGAGTTTCATGAACACTGCAACAAACGTGTATTGGCAATTTTTAAGAGCATCAACCCTAGAATATTTTGCACGCGATATTATTTATCATTATCATTTTCAAATAATTATTCATTAATATGATCAAAATAATTATAATTAATTTCAGTACTTTCGAAACTATAAATTCTTTCATAGATTTTCTATGAAACTGGAATTGAATTATTAATTATTATTATTATTATATTATTATTATTATTTATTTTATTAATTATTATATTAATTATTATTATTATTAATTATTATTATTTTATTATTATTGATTATTAACTAATTTATTTATAATTATATTATTATTATCAATTATTAATTATTATTATACTAATTATCATTATATATATATATAATATATATATATAAATATAATATATACTATATATATATAATATATATATAATCATAATATATATATATATATATAATATATATATATATAATAATATATATTATATATATAATATATATACCCAATAAGTGGGCTATAACTTTTTGGAAGATACTAACTGATGGTCCTGGGAAACTGCGACAGGCCCAGCTAGCCAGCAGTAGATAAAAAAATAGTTATTTGCATTGACCAAAGAATTTGATTGAGCAACGAAATTATTTTATGTCAATATAGAAAACCAAACGATTATGAAAGTAAGCGTAACCAAAGCTAGTCTTTCCGTTACCATAAAACGGAATAGTTAGTGCCGCTTGACGATAAGTTGGTACTAGTAACCAAAAATTTTTCATTAGCGCCAACAGAACATTTAGTCCAATTATTGGTTGTGATTACCCGACTCATGTATCAACAAATACTGAATTTAGTGATATACCCAAATAACTTTTGTTTTTTTTTTCGTGAGATTTTGTTGCCCACTGTAGCGTTACGCGCACTGTATATCGGCACCGCACCTCACCGCACCGCAACCGCACCGCACGCAACCGCACCGCACGCAACCGCACCTGCGGCGTGGCGTCAGGGTCAAAACTTAGTTACGAATCTTAGTTTTTTCTTCCTGATATCGTAATGATTTTGTATATATTGCTGGTTGGCTTACCAATAACCGCACTCAAAAGCCGAAAAAAAACATTTACGCTTTTCGCCGTATAGCTTATGGATCAGCTTTAACAGTTATTGTGCTTATATATATACTATTATATATATAATATATATATATATATATATTATATATATATATATATATATATATATATATATATATATATATACTATATAATATAGATATATATATATTTATATTATATATATATATTATATATATACTCATTAAGCTCGTAACCAAAAAAAATTTTGTAACTCAATTGCTAAGTCGTTCTTAAGGTGTTAAAACCAGCTCAAGATGAGCAAGTGAGGCCTCGGAACCCTGACGGTACTTTTATTTTTTTGACTAGGCTTGAAACGGGACAACGATTTTCGAACATATACTCGCAATTTGAACTTGCGGTAATGGGAAATATTGATTATAAAAGTAAGATGGAGGCAAGGGAGGAGGTGTGGGCCTGAATGGATAGCCCAGATTGGACGTGTTGGGATGTGAAACGCATATAAACTGGGCGAACATTCGTAAATCTGCATATAGAACTATCAGATGTATTATAGGGGTAGAGCGTGAGGAGAGAAAATATGAGTGGGGTGATCCTGGTATCGCAGGCTTGCTGGGAGAATGGAGATGTAATGTACGAAGTGGAGAGTGGATCGTGGGGCGGCGAGCGCTGAAGGCTCAGATGGAGTGTGTGAGTAATACAAGTCTACGCCCCGTACCATGGGATACCACAAGAAGAAAAAATAGCGTTTTAAGGAAACCTACAGAATACCTATTATGGAATAAATGCGTAGGAAAAAATTCTAATGGGGGACTTTACTGCCCATGTACGATTGGAGAGACATGAGTTTGAAACAGTAATTGGAGCTTTCAGAATAGGAGAGAGGAATGCTGAGGGAGAGCGACTGTTGAATTTCACGATGGAAAATGGTCTGTCAATCATGAACATTTTTTATGCACACAGTAATTCACACAGATGGACGTGGTACCGATGGAACGGTGCATTAGATTAATATACAGAGAAGTTGATGGTTGACTTAATTCTTGTGAGCAACAGGAAAGTTATGATGGTTGTAAAGGGTTTCGCCTCTGTGCCCTTGGACTTGGACTTGGATCACAGGTTGGTGATAGGAAAGTTGTGTATCAGGAGACCGATGTGTACAAAGGCCATTGTGAGGAAGAGGTTTGCGGTGGAAAAATTAAAGAAGGAAGGAGTGATAGAAGCACTTCAGAATAAAATAAGAACTTGTAAACCGGCGGAAAAGGAGGTGGATTTCGTGGGAGTGAAGGGGGAGTGGGAAAATTCTAGAAATAAGATGGATAACTGCGCGAGGGAAGTATTGGACAACAAAAAGATGGGTTCAGGGAAGAAGGGCACTTTCTGGGTGTAAGGAGGAAGGTGGGACGGTCAGAAAGGAAAAAACAAATATAAACTTTTAGAAAGCTGATGAAGGAGAATCCAGAATCTGGAGTGGAATATGTAACTCTTAGAAATAGATCCACGGTATTGAAGAGAGAGGCTCTGGATGAGTCTTGGGTTCGAAATAGGTAACAAGTGAGACCAAGATATGACCCGATCTAAAAAAGTAATACATACATGATGTGCAAAAAAGATACAGGAAAGAGGACTCGTCAGCAAGCTCACTTACTTAAAGATAAGGAAGGCTGGTGAAAATAGAATCCAGATGAGGTTGAATGATACAGATGGAGAAGTGTTTTCGAATTATTAACAATCAAAATGTAGGGATTGAACAAGGGGGAAGAGCACAGGATCAACACCAGGTAAAATCTATAGCATAAACGACCTGCTTCTAGCTGAAAAATCAAATAATGAACATCAGAGGTTGAGACAGTAAATAAACAGTATGAAGGATGGATCAGGTAATAGTATTGACGGATTATCTGTGAAATATTTATAGAGGGAGGTGGTGCATTTGATTAGAGAATGTTCAACGGATTTTGGAGGGAGTAAAGGATTCGCGGATGAAAGTGGGAAAGGACAATAATATGCCCAATATCTAAGAATGGAGACAGAGTAGAGTGTTCAACCATAGGGGGGATATGTCTTCTACCTCATGCATTGGTGATATATGAAAAGTAAATTGAATGAGGCCCAATATGGTTTTAGACCGGGAAGAGGAACCACCGATTTGATCTTTAACTTGAAGATGGTGATTGAGAAGAGTTGGGAGTGGAATAGAGACATATATGCTTATTTTTAAATAAGAACCTAGAGTGATTTTGTTAGTGTGCCGCTGGAGAAGTTGTGGAAAACGCTTGGAAATCCGTATTATGAGGTGGAACCCAAGTTAATAAGAGTAATACGTAGTTTTTATGTCACTAGTAAGAAGTATCAGTTAGAACAGCTTTCGGCTTAGGAAAATGGGTTGCCATGTAGAAGCCGGAATGAGGCAGGGGGATGGTTGTCTCCTCGCTGTTAATCAGGTATTATTGAACGGGTGTATCCAGAGAGCTTTGTTTTGGAGGAAGAGCCTGGAATTGCTAATGGCATATGGCGGATGATATAGCAGTGGAGATAATATGACATAGCGACTCTACAGAGAGGTTTTGGATATTGGTGGGGAAACATTATTGCACAGAGAAGGATTAAATAATAAATAAGGAAAAGTACGAGTGATGGAAGATCTTCTGGAGAAAGAGAGGTGGGCTTGACATCCGTGTAATAGAAGGGAAGAAAGGCTGAAGGAGTAGAAAGGTTTAAGCAACCTGGGCTACTGTAAACCTGGATGGAGAAATGGCTGGGAGAGAATGAGGAGAGAATAAACAGGTTTTCGAGAGGGTGTGGGACAGTTGTATGGATCCTAAAAAGCAAGGCATTACCGAGGAATGTTTATGGTTGAAATATACTACGACAATAATGAGACATACTCTTGTATTATCGGTCGCAAGCTTGAACCCTTAAACCACCAAACAAAAAGCAAGGTGGCGAACAGCAGAGATGAGAACACTGAGGCTGATAGTGGGAGTGACGAGAAGGAAGCGAAGAAGAAATTCGAAAATTAGGCGTGAGCTTGGAATAAAACCCATTGATTGGCTGATAGAGAGAGAACGCTGAGTTTTGATGTGAAGTCGGCGAAGAATGAATGAGGAGAGTATCCTGCGAGATCTAAGACTGGGCAGCCGGAAGGAAGAATAGACCTGTTGGAGAGCAAGGTAATGGGAGGTGTAGGGATGGTGTTCCTGGCTCGATGGCGAAGCGAGGAGAGATTATTGATATAGTGGAAGAGGAAGGACAATACCTGAGACGGATCCGTCAATGGAGGGGCTTTACCTGGGAACAGGGCTGAGTCCTAATATCATTCGCTTGGTGAATATTATATATATATATTATATATATATATATATATATATATTATATATATATTATATATATATATAATAATATATATATATATATAATTATATATATATATATATATATACTATATATATATTATATATAAAGCATAGCAACATTGTTTTCGTATTTATTTCATTTTCGAAGGTGTAAAAATGAAATCCTTAAATAGAAATACAGAAAGTGCTTTTGTAATAAAAAGAGTAACAACAAAGACTCCTTCATGTTTAAGACTCTCTCTCTCTCTCTCTCTCTCTCTCTCTCCTCCTCTCTTCCTCTCTCTTCTCTCTCTCTCTCTCTCTCTTCTCTCTCTCATCGCGGATGTATGTATTTGATTTTTATAAATCAATTGGCTATTTTTTGCACACTGAAAATAAAACCTAATTGAAGAAAAAAAATAAGGGACAAATGCGTTTCTGTTGATGGATTTCAATGGGACAAAATGAATGAAACGGATCGCTGTTTTATTTTGGATTAATGTAGAAACAACTTGGGACATTGTAACACTTCACGTTATTGTTCTTTTTCACGTACCCAAAAAGTGACAATTAGAAATTTCTTCGAATATATGATATATAATATATATATATATATATAAAATATATATATATATAATATATATATATATGATATATATATATTATATATAATATATATATAATATATATATATGTATATATATTGGCGGCTCAAGACTCTTTTAAATGCCGAAGTCCCCCTGCAGTTTTCAAATAAGCTAAATAGTTATAAAAGTTATGAAAGTTATGAAAGTTATTAAACCTATTACATTAATAAATATTAAATAAATTCGCACTTACTGACTTAAAAGAACTAATATTTACTCGTAATTGAATTATGAAAAATTCATTTTTACCTACCTTTATAACAAAAATGGTCATTAGCCTTGGCATTAAAAATTATATAAATATATCGTTTATCATTTATTTTCAAAATCGATAGCATAGGCTACAGCAATAAGCCATCTGCATTCCGACAATAGTTTAGAAGAAATGTTAATTCTTTTCAAAGGTGGAAAAACCACCGTTCAGTCTCAACTGATGTCATCTGATTAGTTTATATATATAATATATATTATATATAATAATATATATTATTGTGATATATAAATATTTGTATATATATATATATATACAAGACAGTTTATATATATATATATATATATATATATTCAATAAAATTTTTACGCAGTTTTGACTGTTTTCTGAAATGCCGTTTTCTAAATAATTGATTTGATCATTACATTAATAATTAATGAGGGTATCATTTTGAGCAGATTCATCTCAAAACTGGAAGAACAGAGTTCCGTCTTGAGTTTCAATTTGTCTAGCAATGGATATGCCTTAACAGCTTTGTCGAGTTCTGCAGTTGGAAAGTCTCTGAGATAAGATGCAAAGCAGTTCTTGGAAGCAATTTATTAGATTCAAGATGGTCAGTAAAACTAAATCTGTTAGTGCATTCTTGGATGATTATATCGCAGACATCTACTACAACTTCAGTTTCCTGAGTATTTGAAAACTTCCTCTTTTTAGTTGTTCCCTTCTTTAGAAACGTTTTTATATTCACAACTTTACCTTTCACTAAATACCTAAACACTATTACCATTTGCGATTTGTCATAAATGTAGGTTGTTTCGCCACACATTACAGATAAGAAGTCTGCATTTTTAATTTCCTCTTTTATATTCATTCTCCTAATAAATAATATCGAATCGAGTAGTCCATTCTGATCGTTTTCGACGATCTTGCGTAAAAATTGTAGCAGTTTGGTAATGAGATTCAAAAATGGTATCTAAATTACGCAAAAAATCAATCAAAACCCGAAATACTTATACTTCCGCATTCTGAGACGAAGAACTCATCATCGTGGTCGCGTAATGGCAACCTCAAATTTGCCGCGAATAAATGCAGTAAATAATTTTAGAAAACCCTGTTCTATTCCTCTTTGTAATTCTATTTTGCCTGTCAATTAACTGCCCTACGACTGCAATATTCACCTTACCAAGAAATGATAAGTTCAATACATTATTCAAATGCTTTTGGCTATTTTGGTTCTTGCTTTGGCGTAAGTTTTTCGTATTAGAAAATGCCATTCGTTTGTTGTGTTCACAACCACAAATCCAATCATTTTTATCATAAATAGCTGGATTGAATTTCCGAACGTATTCGTTATTTCTACTTTTACCAATCTCTTCTATATTGAGAATGGGAATTGGACGGCCATTCTTTTTAATTTCTACCTTTTCGTGAAATGCTAAGCTGGAAAATTTAATGAATTTCAAAAACTGTATCGTATTTGCCATGATTTATTATTCTTAAGAAAAAATAAAATAATTAAATAAAAGTTCAATATCTTACTTACTCCATTAATTAAACTAATAGGTACTGGTTCACAATAATAAATTTAAATAAAATACAAAATTTTCTTAGCAAACAAAACCATCAAAATTTCATCAATCAACTGATAGGCGACATCGACCATTCCAAATAACGGAGTTAGCCTCACTAATTTCAAGTTGTAAAAAAATAGTTTATAAAATAAAGCCCGAAGTCTGCATAACGGTAATTGTTTATCTGATTTTTTGCTTTTAGATTTATAATGATTATTATCTTTATCCTAGATTATCTATATACGTACGCCTGGCAGGTATTAATGACTTTGTCAGATCCTTAAATTTTTGAAGCTATATATGAAAAGTCGCACCTCAATGCATATATAATATATATAATATAATATATATATATTATATAATATATATATATATTATATATATATTATAATATATATTATATATATATATATTATATTATATATAATATATAAGTATAATATTATAAATTTATATATAGATCATAAAAATTACAATATTATTATTATAATTATCATAAAATACATAGATTTTTTATTTTTTGGGAGATACTGCGCCTTGCAGCCTATAATGATAGAGCCGCCCATATATATTATATATATATATATATATATATATATATATATATATATATATATATATATATTATATATATATAATATATATATAGTATATATTATATATATATATAATAATATATATATATATATATATATAATATATAGTTAGTATATTATATTTATTATATATAAATATATATATATTATATATATATATATATATATAATATAAGATATATATATATATATTATATATAGTATATATATATATATATATAATATATATATATATATAATAAGTATATATAAGTACTCGTGTATATAAACTGACTTATAATGACCATTCATTAGCAAGAAATAAACAAAGAATCTATTTTAACCACTGGATTTCTAAGAATTTATCTGAGAATAATATATAATATATATAATATATATATATAATATATATATATATTATATATATATATATATATATTTATATATATATATATATATATATATATATATATATATATATATATATATATATATAATATATATATATATATATATATATAT
>JABUQX010030111.1:0-37500 GCA_015478945.1 Trachelipus rathkii
GTGGCCTTAAGTAACTTTGTCCTATAATAATATATTATATAAATACGATATATACTATATATATATATATATATAATATATAGTATATATATATATATATAATATAGTTAATATAGTATATACATATTATATAATATATATATTATTATATATATAAGTTATTAATATAACGCCCATCACATGTAATACTGTTAAATCACAAAAACTTGGTTTACACAAACCTAAATAAAATTAAACATTTGAGGGACGAAAAAAGTTTTAAAGCGAAATAATTTTTTTGTGCTGTTTTTCGGTCTAGTAAGTGTGTGACTTTCTAACTTGGGAAATAAAATGTATTGAATAATAACGGTGTGGACGGCTCAAACCTGTAAAGAGAAAATTGATTATTTTAGGCAACTAACTTTTTTATTTATTAATATACGAAAGAATTTTTTTCCCAGGTTACCTTTACGACGATCCTACTAACCTCCTTTACCCCCTAGAACATAGGGGATAAAAATCATCGCACCTAGAACATCTATTTATCTATTCATAGAGGCTACCTGCGATTTTTTTTTATCCGACCTCCCGTCCCGTGGCCGCTTAAAACTTTCAATTATATATTACATAAATAATTATATATATAATACAATATATAATACATATAATATCATAGATTAGATATATTATATTATATATATAATATAATATATTACTATAATATATATTATATGCTTAGTACTATGCCGAACCCATCGATGAATTGGGGGGTTCTATTACCTAACGCAATTAGGCTTTGGTAGAATAAATTGATATGCCATGTATTTTCAACCAAGGTATATATAAGCGATATTCTCTGGCTTGATAGCATAGCCCTCTCGCTCAACACAAGTTTGAAATCTACGCCACCGTGCCACGTGGTTACGGCATTATATGAATCTGACACTTCTTATTTTAGTTTAGTCTAGAACGCAGGGAGAAGAGGAGAGAGGAGAGAGAGTAGACGAGATGAGAGAGAGAGAGAGAGGTAGAGATAGAGAGAGAGAGAGACGAAGGAGAGAGAGAAGTTTGTTGTTCTTGTTTTATTTTATGTTGTGTTGTTTGGCCAATGTTTTAGCAGTATATTATTCATACAGTGTTTTTATACATAATTAAATTATTATCGCCACAAATTCTTTTTGTTCGTGTGTCACGTTCTATGGTGCCATGAATGAGATTCCAAATCTTCCCGTTCGAGAGTAACAAAATTACGATTTTTACGCGAGAAAAACAGACCTTGTTATTTAGTCCACTGTAACCCCCATGAACCCCGACCTCTCCTCTCCTCTCTCTCTTTCTCTCTCCTCTCGTTTCTCCCTTTCTCTCTCTCCTTCTCTCTTCTCCTTCTCTCTCCTCTTCATCTACGCTCTCTCTCTCTCTCTCTCTCGCTCTCTCTCGTTCTTCTCATCTCTCTCTTCTCTCTCTCTCTCTCTCTGCTCCTCTTCTTCATCTCTCCTTCTCTCTTTCCCTCTCTCTCTCTCTCTCTCTTATATATTAATAATAATATATATTATATATAATATATATATATATTAATATATATATATAATATAATATATATATATAATCATATAATATATAATATAATTTATATATATTATATTAACTATATCTATCTATATCTATCTTATATATCTTTTCCTCTATAAATATTTCCATTACATATATCTATCTATAGTCTATTTCTGCATAATCTATCTATCTATTATATATATATAATATTATATATATATGATATATAATATATATATGATTAATTATATATAAATAGAGATTATATTGTATATAACTAATCTATAATATAAATTAATATATATATAATAATTATATATGTATATTTATATATATATATATCTATATATGTAGAAGACGGTAATAAGAGGAAAACAGATATTGATAGAAACTGTGTTGAAGAAACAGAACTTCTGTAGACAAGGCCTCATATGTGGAGGCAAGAAATGAGGCAGAAAGAATAAGAAAGATAAAAAGAGAGGCACAAAGAGAGAGGCGGAAGAAATGATGAAGATGTGAGCACAGAAAGAAGAAGATTTTAGCCACTCGGCAAAAACATATAGAGATCAAAAGAGAAATTGCCACACATCACCAGTATAAGCCATGGGAGAATATTTGTGAGATCAACAGGCATAAACAGAACATGACGATATCTTAGGAGAACTGCTAAAATGGGAGTATTAACAGGTGGAACAAGGAGGGAGAGGAGATGGTAATAGGAGGGGAGGATGATCACTATGGAGATAGTTGATGTTGGGGGATTGGCTCTGAGACTAGATGCAAGAACAGTACGCACTGGCGCGAGATGGTATACTCATAGAATAATAAAAAGAGAATGAGCGAGAGAAAATGAAAGAAGTATATTCGAAATTGCATTCAAAGGTCTTGAACCGAAATCCAAAGACCAAGAGGGTGAGGAAAGTAATCATATTCAATATATATAGGAAAAGGAGATACAGAGACCTAAAATACGAACTACATAAAATTCCTTTTGACAACTTGGCAAAAACTATATAGAGAAGACTGAGCATATGGTAGTAGCCAACTGGAGAAGAGCAGCACGTCATTATAAAAAACAGAAAACAAACGAGATCTCAGTCTCCCTTAAAATTAGCAGTAGTAAAGGTATGGAATATAATAAACGAGGTTATACGCATTTATAGATTCAGAGAAAGCTTTTGAATCATGTGCTTAGGAGATGAGCTGTGGGAATCTAAGAGAGAATATTCACGTGGTTAAAAAGTTGAGATAGCTCATGGAGAGTTTGCTAGAGGAATGGTAAAGTGTAATGTCGAAGAAGCATAATTGAGAAATAGGAATGATTTGAGTAAACTGGAGTCAAATAGGGAAGCGGTTTCGTCACCAATTTTGTTTGTACCATATTCTGAGCTATGTGATTAAAGCAAGCGAGAGAGGAAAAAAGATTTTGGACGTGATTATTTCTGGATACGCAGATGACTTGGTGGTTGGAGCGAAGAGGCGAGTAGGGCTGAAGAGGGGTGGTGAATGTTTCAACAGACTTTAGTAGAGGCCGGGCTGCCTGATGAAACAGAAAAGACGGAGAACAATGTGGGTCAATAAGAAGAAAGGAGGTTGGAAAGCTTAGAGGAGGGGAAGACCAGATAAAGAGTGGAGAAAAGTAAATACTTGGGGATTTGGAAGGGACAATTAAGGAATCACAAGTAGGGTAGACCTCAGTATGGGGTAGCCGTAAAGAGCAGTTAACCATACTGAAGATAAAAAAAGATGAACTGTGGAAAAGTGATACCCTTTATTCTGAGGCGTTTAACGCCCAGATTCTACTAATGGTGGCAGAACAGGAGTTACGACAACAAGAGAGGATAGTCTACATACAGTCAGCGAGATATATCGTTTGAGAGGCGATAGTGAGAAAGACTTGAGAAGAGAAGAACCGACAAAGAACAAAGAATAGAAAGATTGGAGTAATGCCTATTAAATGAGTTAGATGCCAGCCATATGATGTGGGAACACCTGGAGAGGATTCAAGGAAGAGAGAAGTGCCTATGGGTAGATGGGAGAGGAGACCGAATGGAAAGACCGAGGAAAGCATAGAATAGATGAAGAGCTGTGAGACTCATGGAGATATGTACATGAAGCCGTCGACTGCAAAGCTGAGAGAGGGGATTTCCTGAGAGATGAGGAAGATGAGAAAGCGTTATATAACTATTCACACAATTTAACCTATATTAAAATTAATCCTTATAGTTTATTGAGTATAGAAATTATGTATATATATATATATATAATATATTATATTATATATATACTATCAGGCGCTTTGCGGTGTAGGCAGAGTAGGCAACGCCTACTTGCTTTAGTGAGCAAAAAAAATATAAAAAATACTATATATATTATATTATGATATATATATATATTATATATATATATATATAATATATAGAATATATATTAGAATATATTAATATAATAATATTTAATAATATATATATATATATATATATATATAATAATTTCTGTTCGAAGGCTAGCGTTAATGATGATCGGCATCAATTTCTTACTCGATTCCGTTCTTCTAAATATAGCGATCCGGTGGCAATGTTTACTTTCTAGTCAAAAAATAGTCCTTATTCTCTAAGCTAGGCAACTTTTGATGCTGCCGACGATCTAGTAGCCAGTCCATTTTTTTTTTTTTAAATTAATCCATGATGATTGCATGAGCAAGAAATAATAATAATGATTATTAATAACATATTATCAATAATTAACTAATTTAATAAATTATGCTAACTGATCATCTCTGGTATACCGACTTATTAATCGTAATTTCTTTTATAATTATTGACTCAAAGCAGAGTCTGAGAACGCCGTTGAGCACAGACTCTTCTCGGCGACTGTAGATGCCTCTCTCAACCGAGGCAGTAGTCCATTTATAATAATTGAAATATTTTGCTTGTGTGGAGTTAGTAGTATAATACCATTATTCCAATTAATTTATTATATTAATTTATACGATTTGTATGAAAATTTTAGTTATGCAATTTTTAGGTTAAAACTAAGTGGATATTTGGAATCGTATTCGATTTAAGTCATAAAAATTTACTAAAATCTCTTTTCGATGGTTGTAAGGCTATGAAATTCAAATGCTTAGAAAATGCTGGAAGTACATGAGGATTCATATATGAAACCATCATTCTCTTACTATTCGCTATATATATTTATTATTATATATATATAATATTATTACATAGTATATATTATATAATATTAGTATAGATATACTATATATATAAAAATATATATATATATATAATTATATATATATCATATATATATATTAATTGTATATATATGTAAGAAATATCATATATATATATATTAATCAAATATATAATTATATATTAATATATATATATAGTATATATATATAATATATTATAATATATATATATAGTATATATATATAAATATATTATATAATATATATATATATAATATTATAATATACTATAATATAATATATATATATAATAGTATATATATATTAGTAATTATATATACTATATATATAATATATTATATATTAATTATATATTATAAATACCTATATATATATATAATACTATATTAATATATATATATATATATATAAGTAATATATAGATATATATATATAGTATATAATATGATACTATAATAATATATATTATTAATTATTACTATATACATATATTATATATATAATAGTAGATAATAATTATATGTATTCGCCCTACTCAAGAAAATTTGACCCACGAGCCGCCATCTGATATACTATATATATACTATATATAGATTACTATATATTATATATATATTAATATACGGTTAAAGATTATATAGATAAATAATCATATATATTATAGTATATATATATATATATCATATATATACTATATATATATAATATATTATATATATATATATGATGAATCAAAATCACCTGAATTAAATACGATTGACTGTATACTGAATTAAGAAAGTCCATTTTTATTTGGGTGCAAGTACTTCATATCTATTATACCCAGTCCTACGTGTAGCTTGTAAACCTGGACGTTTGCAAATACTTGCAATGTACTTTACTTTGGCTATTTTTAACTTTGTCAATTATCTTTTTTTTGATCATTTCCTATCGCATTGATATTATATTGCTTATATGTATATCTAAATAAATTTCCATTACGAATATAAAGTACATTTATATATTATATATATATTTATATATAAGATAGTTATTATATAATATATATTATATAAGTAATATATATATATAAATAGTAATATATATAATAGTTATAATAATATTCTGCTTCATAATTGTTTAATATCATAGATTATATATAGTATATGGCAATGGTTGAATTAGAAAAGTTCGATTCTGGAGATTTTTTGAGGAATGTTCCGAGAGATTGGAGTCGAGAGCAATAATAGTACCCTTATATTTATATAAGGTGTAAGGAGGGATAAGGTAATTGTAGTCTATAGAATTTGTTTACTGAGTTATGCAGATTAAGTATATATGGTTTGTATTTGGTTCGAAAGAGTGCTCTTCGATGACTGAAGACTATTTGGTGAAGAAAAAAAAAACCAAGGCTTTGCGTTTAAATATTAGATGATGTGTGGGATAAAATCTGTTCACACTTAAATAAATGATTGGAAAATCGAGGAGTGAGAAGAATTAAATTTATTAAGTTTATGGATTGCAACAGGCGTATGATAAAGATTGATAGGAAGCTCTGTTACCAGGTTATTGATAGATTGTGAGTTATATAATATTCTATATTCATAAGAGTATGACGATAGTTAAGCGAGTGATAAGTAGTTAATACAGAACGAAGTAAATTGTTTAAATTAATAGCACGGATAGTAGGCTGTGTTATGTTCTCCATGTTATTCAATTTGTATAGATATGGGGTGAAAGAATTAGATGTGGGGTGGCAGGGATGGATTAAATGTATTGGAGAATGGAAGAGAGTCGAGGGTTTCCTACCTAATTATATGAGGAATGATTGGTTTTGATGTGCAATCTGAAGAGAGTTTAGAGACTTATTGGTAGAGAGATTATGGATTAGGTGTAAAAGGGAGATGTTTGAAAGCTAAACAGAGATAAGAGTGAAGGTTATGTGCTCTGAGTGGAAGTCATCTGGTTGTAAGTTTGTCAAGATGGTAGCAGCTGGAAATAATGTCTTCCGACCTCAGACTTAAACATTTAGTTGAATGTGGTGAAAGAAACGAATGTATCAGAGCTTGTATAGAAATTGTGAAGTGCAGGAAGTGCTGGCTTAAGGGCAATTAAACCGTTGGTATAGTAAGAAGGATAAATGTCTTAGTGTGTAAGTTCACTATCATGAGAGTCTATGTTGTTTATATGTGTGATATAAGTATGTATTACCGTATAGATAAAATAAAGTACGACATCCTTCCTGTTTGGACAATTCTTAGGGGCAGTTTAGTTATACTCCCGTGAAAAAAAATTGAGTAAAATGCATGAATAAACGATATTAGAGAGTACTGTGGTGTGAAAACATGGCAGGAAATGAAGACATATAATGAAAGTACGTGAGATGGTTTGGTCATGAGAAAGGATGGATGATATAGTCGGTTGGTTAAAGGATATAATGGGAGTGTGCGGGGAATCGATCCGCTGGAGAATCCAAGAAAATGGATTGTATAAAGGAATGCCTGGGAGAGAAATGTGATTTGCTGAGGCGAGAGAAATATAGGTGCAAACAAGGAGTGAAATGGTGGCGTCTTTGGAGGGGGTATGGTTTTTTCTCCATCTCCGGCCAATAGTTATACCTACATGACGATTTATACTCATAGGAGAGACCGTCGCGGTCACGTGATTGCTCTATGTTATTTTCTGATCTCGAAGAGTTTCTCACTAAAAGTATAAAGGCCTGTAAGGCTGGGCTTTCTTTTGACTTGCTATATTCTTCTTCTACTGTTACTGTTTTCTTTTCCGATGCTCGTCATGCACCTTACTCCATTCTTGGGAAAATAAGATATAGATATAGATATATAATATATATATATGTGTTTTCTATCTTTAACTATATATAATATAATATATATATACTATTAATTATATACTATTGAGATACTATATAATATTATTAATATAATATATATTTAACTAATACTATTATATATATATCATAATATATATATATATATAATACAAGTTTTCATAAAGTACTTTACTTATACCATGTGTATTGTCTTAACAAATTCTTGTGAGATACTTGCACTTGAACAAATCTAGCATCTACTGTACTGACAAAATTATACTTGAACTCCAACCTAGTAATAATATATATTATATATATTATATATATATATTACCGCAATTATCTATAGCTTATATATATTATAATAATATATATATATTAAACCTATATTATAGCATATACTATATAAAATTATATATAGATATATATATATATATCAGAGCGACTCCTGCACTAGTGTCTACTCTGTGTCTCAGCCGAGTAACATCTATAGAAACGATCTATATTTTGTAAACTTTAATAATTTACATAAAATTCTCTTATACATTTCCCACCTTACAATAAATGAAATACGAGATAATAAAAATAAAAGATATATGCATAATTAAAATGAAAAAGTACATAATAACGTCTTTAAATAACGTTTTATATAAAAAAATGGGCAGTTCATCCCAATCGAATGTATGGCAAAAATGGGTTTGAATTGAGTGACTTTAATATTATAGTGATCATGGAATCCCGATAGAAAGCTGTTAGAAAAAGAAACGTGAATGTTTTTAAAAAACTAGCTCAATATCTTTATAATATAATATACTATATATATAATATATATATTATATATAGATATTACTATATATATATAATATATATATATATATATAATATAATTATATAATAAATATATATATATATAGATAGTATATTAATATTATAATATATATATAATATAATATATATATATACTATATATAATATATATATATATATAAAATATATAATAGATCTGTATACTGCATATAGATATATTCAAGCGTTATGAATGCTTGTATTGTTACTTTTTGTTTTAATTCTGCATATGATCTTTATATATTATTATGTGAAATTTCCATATTACTGAACCAAAACTTCGCAAAACAAATGAGAATTTATCGTATCATTACGAAATTGCAAAAATAGATGTGTTTCATAATTTTAACTCGTGCTGAGCACGAGTACAGGTGCGAGAGTCGCCTCTGATATATATTTACGTATATATCTATATATATATATATAATATATAATATATATATATATATAATATTATACTATAATATATATTATACATAATTATTCATATACTATAATAATATGTATCATAAACCCCTATCCTTTCACAATGAATATATATGTATATATATAATTATAAATATATAATTATAATATATTATATATAATTAATATAATATATATATTATTCTGTGGTTAATCTATTATCTATATATATATATATATATCATTATAATATATTATTATTATATTATTTTATATTAATTTATATTATTAATAATTATATGATATATATCAATTATTATTATATATATATATATATTCTTTCAATAATACACACAAATTATGATATCTATTACAAATAAATATGTAAACATCTTAGTACTCAAACATGTATAGTACTTTATTAAGATATTTCCCGTGCAGTATATAAATAATATAAGTATCTATTATATTTAATATAATAGTAATTTATATATATATATCACTTAATATTATTAATATATATAATTATATATCTATACTATATATATACTACTATATATATATATACATACCATATACTATAATATATTATATATATATATATTTAATATAATTTATATTTTATATTATTATATATTATTTTATACTTATATATTAATTAAAATCTATATTTTGAATTTTAATAGTTATTAAATAATATTAATTATATATATATATCTTAAATAATAATAATATACTATATATATTATATTATATATAGTAAATTATATATAATATATATATATATATAAATAATATATAGTATTTATAATAATTATATATATTATATATTATAATATACAGTCTATATATTATAAATAGTATATTATATATATATCAAGTATATCTAATATATATATATATACTTAATATTATATATACTAACTGAAAGAAGATATAACTTCACTCTATTATACTATAAACCTTATATATAGTCTATATATACATATATACTATTATATTATATACCAGTATATATATATATCTTAATAATTATATCAATAATTATATATATAGTATATATTATATAATCTATAAAGATATATTATATATAATATATATATATATATATTATATAATATATTATATATTAGTTAATATATAAATTAGATATATATATATATATATTATATTATATAATACTCTTAATATAATATTATATTATATATACATATCTCTACTATATTAATATATATAATATTATATTATCATATAATTATATTATATAAATAATTAATATATCTCTAATATATATAATATATACTATATATATACATATTATGTATATAATATATATATTATAATCATTATTATTTATACTATATAATATATACTATATTATATGTATATACATTATGTATTATGATATATATATATATATACTATTATATTATATCTATATACAATATACTCACGTAACATATATTATTAATATATATAATTAATATATAATTATATATATATATCATTATATATACTTAATTATCATATATATCATACCTATATATACTCTATGCGTTACGATATATATAATTAATATATATATATATACTATATAATATATAATATAGTTATATATATATATATATATATATTATATATATTAAACGATATATTATATATCTATATATATAGTATTATATATATTATATTATAATAATAATTTATATTTAATTATTATAGATTATATAATAATATATAGTATTATATAATATATATAATATAAAGTATATATTATATATAGATAGATATATACAGTATATATATATAAGTATATATTATATATATAAATAATATATTATTAATAATATATATACTATCATACTATATTATATTATAACTTAGTAATACTATATACCTACTATATAATGTAGTATAATATATATATACACCCAGTACTATCAAATTCAGTATCGTATTATATAAATATATATAGTATATATATATTATATAATATATATATAATCATATATACATAATATATACATATTACCGTATATTATATATAATATACCAATATAATATACTATATATATATAATAAATATATATATATAACTATAATATATTATATAAATATATATATATATATATAATATATATATATATAGATATATATAGATAATATATATATATATTATAGTATAGTATAATATACAGTTATATTATATATTATAATATATATATATAATATATATATAGCATATATATTATATAATATATATATTATATATAATAATTATATATATATATATATATAACGAGTATATATATATAGTTATATATCTATAAATATTATATAATATTATTATATATATATATATATATTATATATATATAATATATAAAATATATTATATATATATATATATATATAATATATAATAATATTAAAGTATATTATAATATATATATATATATATATATTATTATTATTATATATATAATATATATATTATATTAACTATCAAGTTAGGAAGTGATTGTAATATCATATAGATATATAATATATAAGCTATATATATACTATATATATCATAATATATATATATATATATATAATATATAGATATATTTATTATATATATATATTATAAATATATAGATACTAATTTAATATATATATAATATATTATATAAATATATATTTATATATTATAATATATATTATAATATATATTATATAGATATTATTATATATATATAGTTATTGTATAAAGTATATATAATAATATATATATATATATATTAGTATATTATAATAGTACGAGTATTATATATATATAAATAGTATATATAAATATAATAATATATAATATATATATATATATTTATATGTATATATTATATATATATGATATGAATAGTATATACTATATATAATAATATATAATATATAAGTAATATATAATATATATATATATATATATATCATATATATTATATATATTAATGTTATTAGATTATATATATATTGATATATAGATATATATTATATATATATAAATATATATATATATAATATAATAATATATATCTATATAAATATATAGTATATATAGTATTATAAGTTTATATAAGAGTATTAGAAAATTTCTATCATATATATATAATTATATCTATATATATATATTTATATTACTTATTTATATTATATATATATTATATATATATATATAATATATAGTATATATAATATATATATATATAATAGTTATATATAGATACATAATAATATAATATAATATATATTATATATATCATATTATATAATGTTTATATATAATAATTATATAATATATGGTAATATATATTTATTAAATATATATATTGATATATAGATTAGATTTATATATATATATATATATTATATTATTATTATTAATTATATATATATTTATAAATATTATATTTATAATATATTATCAATAATATATATATATATATATATATAACTTATATTAATATAATATATATAGATATAATATATAATATAATAATAATATTATATACTTATATATATATATATATATTATATTATATATTATATATATATATATATATATATATATATTATATTTAATTATTATGATATATTATATATATATTACTATATATATATAGTAATATAATATATTATTATTATTAATATATATATATATTATATATAGATATATGTTATGAATATATATATATGTATATGTATATTATATTATATAATATACTATATATATTACAGTATATATATATATAAGATAGCTATATATAGTTCATATATATAGAGGCCGTTACAGATATGGCTATATAATAGTTTATAAGAATTCTTTTATATATTATATAAGATATAAATATATATATTTATATATTAATATAATATATATATATATTTAGTAATATATATATAAAAACAGTATTATATATAATATATATATATATATATTATCATATAATATATTATATATATATTTATATTGTATATGTTATATTATTATATATATATAATATATATATATATATATATATATTATATATATATATATATATATAATTATAGATTTACTAAGAATATATATACATATATGTATATACTATATAATAAATGTATATGTTCATAGGATATATAATTATATATAACTATAATATATGATATATATATACAATATATATATTATATTATTATTATATATATATAATATATTATATATATAATATATGATATAATATAATATATATATATATAATAATATAGATTTATAAATATAGATAACTACTAAAGACGGCAACGAGGTACGCTGTTTCAGAACGAATGCTTATGCCGAAGCGGCAGATTAGGTACGCCTCCTATCCCCGGGTTGTCGAACCGTGGTGCATGCTGACACAACCATCTTACGGGTTCCGCGATCGGAACACTGTATAAGTATCAGTACGGTACTCTATGCGTTCGGTCAGGGCCTGTCCAGCGCCGAACGAGCCTGTCCTCCTGGCTCGACGACCTCTCCCTTCACCTATCCATCGTGACGTCTCCTTTCCCTCTACTTTAAAGCAGACTATCGCCGGCACTAGGCCGCTGCAGGGTCTCCATCCTTTGAGGCCCTGTGTCCACATTTTTCTACTATGCGGTGCCCTCTCCTGCCCCGTGTCTCTCACGCGCTTACCATATAGATTATATCTATATATATACTAATATCATTACTTATTATATATTATACTTATCTCTTATATTTCTAGTAATATCTTATTCTATAATTATTAATACCTATATACTATAGCTATTCTACATATATAGTGTTTAAATTTAGTAAGTTATTATATTAAAAATATTTTATTTTAAATTAGGTAGTGGTAACAAGTTTTAAATATAAATTATATATATTCTTGAATGGCAAATGACATGAAATTAGGTAATTTAGCAAAGTATTTATGATATATTAATACGCTATATAGGTTTTAGAGATATTGTTTAAAAGATACCGATAGGCCTATGTATCATCTGTAATTCTATATCTATATTAAATATTGGGAAACTGTATTTATTTCTTTAATAGATATATAGGTGTTTTCATATATATATATATATATACTCTATATATATTATATATATATATATATATATACTACGTATTATTATATATATAATAGATATATTATATATTATATAATACTATATATATTATCATAATATATATATAAATATATTATTAATTTAGAGTATATCATATCATGTATACCTTCTATAGTACTATATATCTATATATAATATATATATACCTTATACTAATATATACAGTTATGACTACATATCATTTACAGTCATGTATAAATAATATATATTAGTTAATATAATATATATATATATATATACATTAATACATATATCTACGTATAGTATTATATATTCTATATATATATTATATATATTCATATATCACCTACTATATATCTATATATATTATACAGTTCATATCCTATTATTATATCATATGACAGCTATATCATTATTTACCAATATCACTTCAATTGCCGAAGAACCCATCTTCATATACTCTATCTATATAATATTATATAATAGTATTATATATATGATATATATATATAATATATATATATATAACAAAATATAAAAATATGAATAATTCTATATAGTTGGGGCTTGATACGATTTTCTATTTTTATAGAAATTATATATATATATATATATATATATATAATATATATATATATATATATAATACCAGTAATATATATTATATATATATATATTATATATGTATATAGTATATATAGTAAAATATTATTAGGTATATATATATAATATATATAATATATATTATATATTATAGAGTATTATATATATTATATTAGTATATATAGATGTATATATAATAAAGTATATATAGTATATATAATAATTATATATCATATATAATATAGAGATATATAACTTATATATATATATATATATATATTAGATTATTATATATATTAATAGATATATATATTGTAGATAATATATATATATTTACTATAATATATATAAGATATACTATGCTATATATAGTATAGATTATAATTCAGATCTATATATATCAATAACATAATATATATTAATTATCTATATCTATATATAGGCCTTTCTCCACGTAGTCTCTAACTAGGTGAGTTATATCTCATATATTATTATATGTCATCTCTCTATTTAGCCAGTATTAATATATATAATACAAGATAATATATATATCCCTATCTCTTTTATTATTATATATTAGTATTATATATATATATATATATATTATCTCTAACCTATACTAACTCCATCCTGCATGCTCACCTCTACATTCACTCTATCTATAGTAACTCATTGATTTTGCTAATTCTAATCATAACCTAACTCTACTCCTGCATATAATCTGCCTATCATATCTACCCTCAAGCACTCGATCTCCATTTTAATCATATAATCCCTTCCTCATTCATCTCTCCCTCTTCCTATTCACTCTCTCCATTACACACCCTACGCTCCCCCATGTCTTCTCCATTATAGACCCTCTACATCTTATATCTATTCTTTCATATATACCATATTCCACGTTCTCATCCTCTCTCTAATACTATTACTACATATATATATATACTATCGTATCTATCATACCCTATAGATAACTATATAACCATTCTATACCTGACGTATTTCCATCAATCTAACTATATATTCAGCGCTCACTTTCCCCCTATTACTCCATATATGACTATTGATCGCCTAAGTTGATATTATATATCTTATTCGATAATATATTAATATATAGTCTATATATATTATGTATATATATATATATAATATATATACATATATTATAGATATTATATTATATATAATATATATATATACTCATATATATAAATATATTTTAATTATATATAATTATCATACTGAATTAATAGTATATACTATATATATAGTTGTTCTATATATAATATTATATATATATATAGTATATATAATATATATAATATATATAATATATATATATATATATATCTATATGATAATATATATAGTATCATATATATATATAATATAATATATATATATTATAAGATAATATTTATATAAATATATTATATATAAGATTATATATATATCATATTATATATATATATATTTATATATATATATCTTAATATCCTTTTATATATATTATCATAGAATATTATATATATAATATATATATATTATTTATAAATATATATAATAATATAACAAATTTATATATATTATATATATAATAATATATATAGTTATATATATATTTTTAACATAATATATATATATATATATATATATAATATAATATATATATATATAAATAATATATATATAGATATAATAAATAGTATAGTATAGTATATATATATATATATATATATATTTATATAATAATATAATTTAATAATATATTTTATATATATATATATTAATTAATATTATATATATATATATATTATATATATATATACTTATATATATATTATATTAATATATATTATATTTATATATATATATATTATTAATAAAGTATCTTATGTATAATATATATATGTGTTATAGAAACAGTATGTAACATATATGTACACAAATTATATATATATATATATATATAAATAATATATAATAATAATATTATATTATATATTATATAGTATATATATATATATACATAATATATATATATATATATATATAATATAATATATATTATATATGAAATATATATATACTATATAATATATATATCATATATATATAATATACATAAATTAAATAAAGTATCTAATGTATATGTATATATAGTATATATATATATATAATTATTATATATTATATATAGATAATATATATATATATAATTATATATATAAATATATTATATATATTATAATATATATATAATATTATATATATATATATATATATATATATATAATATCATATATATTATATATATAGTATATAAGAATATAATATTATATATATATTTAATTATATTAATGTATATATATATATATTATATAAAATATATATATATATATATTATATACTATATATTATAATATAATATAATATATATATTAATATATATATATATATATAATATATATATAGTAATATGTATATATAATAGTATATGTACTTATATATATGTATATATATATATATTAATATGAATTAATTATATATATTTATAATATATATATATAATATATATTATATAATCATATAATATTATAATATATATTATATAAATAATAATGTATTATATATAAATATATATATATTATATACATATATATATGTATATATACTATAATATGTTATAAATCAAATGTATATATGAAATATATATATATGTATATATAATAGATTTTGATTTTTAAAATATATATAATATTTTTATTATATATTTTAATATATTTTTTTTTAATATATATATAATATTATATATAATAAATATAATATATAACTATATATTATTAATATATATATAATATATATAATATAATATAACTTATTAATTATATAGATATTGTATAATTATAATATATTTATATAATAATATATATATATATATAATAGTATATAATATATAGATATAATAATATATATATATATATAGATATTAATATATAAATTATTAGATATATATATAATATATATATAATATATATATATATATATATATAATATATATATATATATTATATATACTATAATTAATATATATATCTATATATATACTATAATATATATATATATATATATTTATATATGAAATATATATCATATAACTCTATATATATTATATATATTAAATATATATAATTTATATATATATATATATATATATATATATATATTATATATATAAATATATATACTATATATATATATATATATATTATTACTATATATATGATAGTTTTTGATATATGATATATGATATATATATAATATATATAATATAATATAATATATTATATATAATATATATATATATATATAAAGATATTATTCATATATATAATATATAATATAATAATAATAATATATAATACATCTTATATAATATGTATATCATATATGTATATATGTATATGTATATGAGATATATATATATATACTATATACTATATATATTATTAATACTATAATTAATATATAATATAATATCTATAATATATATACTATATACTTATAATATATATTATAGTTATACTATATACTATATACTATATATAATTATAGCTTATAATTAATATTATAATATATTAATATTATAAGATATATTAATATATATATATAATGACTGTTATGCTATACTTATATTATAGCTTATATAATCCATAATGATACGAGTACTGATATATATATTATATATATTACTATTAATATATATACTATATATAGATATATATATTATAGATATAATATATATATTATACTATATATTTTACTCATATAAGTTATATATATATATTACAATAGATGATCATATATTTTATATAATACTATATAATATTTATATATATATTCAATATATAATATTATATAAATATATATATTATATATATTATATATATATATATAACTATATATATATAAATATATATATATAATATATATATAGATTTATATATATATATATATATATAATTATATACTTACAAATAATATAATATAATACTATATATATACTATATAATATAATATATATTTCATATATATATATCACTCATTATACAAAATCGAAATTCAAAAATACCATTATTCCCCACTAAACTCATATTAAAACATTAATCCAATGATAGAAAAACATCCACAACTATTCCTCATTTGCAAAGTAGGATCGCCGCGTTATCGGGGGAGATGCGGGATGTCGATCGTCCATCAGAAAATATTATATATAATATTATCTACCTAATATTCACTTATATCAATATATATATATAGTCATATATATATACTATAATAATATTACTATATATATTATATATATATATAGTAATATATATATATATATATATAATAATATTATATATCATAATATTATATATATATATTACTAGTATATATGAAAATACTACCCATTGCGCAATTAAAATCTTTATTATTGATACATTAAAATATTTACCCAAATAAAACATATACAAATTTAGCTTTCGCCTAATACATTATAAGGGCCTCTTTCAGAATTTACGTTGACAAGAACTGAAATACATTACAGAAAAAAGGAACAATAACTAATACTGATTCTGAGTTGTTTTTTTCTTACGAATCATTTTTCTTGATATCCTTTGGGAGGTTCGAAGCAAGCAGAAAGGAGTTTTGAATCTTATCCAACTTTATCTCGCTTGGAATCTTGTAACTTATAAATTGTCTTCATGGCTCTCTTCCCAACTAAAACCTCTGATAGGCAAAATTTCCAACTCTCATCTTCCAAATACGATAGAATTTATTAAACGTATTCAATCTTTAAATCCTTCTACACATCAGTTTTTAAGTTTTGACGTTACTTTCTTGTTCACATCTGTTCCTGTTCAATTCACATTCGATCTTTTGGAAAAATACATTCTAGAAACAAACTTCTCTCTGAACTATCCTTTTGACCTTATTAAAAAACTGATTCTTCTTTCTCCCGAACATAGTTTCTTCACTTTTGATAATCTTTTTTTGAAGCAAACTTATGGCCTTGCTATGGGATCTCCTTTATCCCCCATCTTAAGTAATATCTTTATGGTGTTAATTGAATTTTATTATATTACTCATCATCCTCTTCTTCTTAATTCTACATGGCTTCGTTATGCAGACGATATCTTTTGTTCAGTTCCTAAAAATACTAATATCAATGACATTTTGCACCAAATTAACAACATTCATCCTTCTATTTCTTTCACACATGAGTTAAGTTACCCCAAAGTTTCTCCTTACCTTTTCTCGATACACTAATTTCCTGGAAAAACTCAACTTGTCTTTCATACTCTGTCTATAGGAAACCTACATCTTCATCATCATATATACAATGGTTCTCTACCCACACAATTAGTTCAAAATTAGCCACTCTTACTTCACTTTATCTTAGAGCCTTAAATATCTGTTCTTCGTCTATCTATCAACAGAAACTAAATTTCTTATGTCTACTTTTACTAAATTAAATTACCCTCATCATGTCATCAACTTAACCTACCGCAAAGCAAAATTAAAATATTATAATAGTTATCCCCCTATTTCCAAAACCAATATAACTTATCTTCCCATTCCTTTCAATTTAAATTATAAAATTAAGCAATATCTTCCTAAAAACATTTGCTTTACTAAAAACAATATCATTCTCCCCTTAAAAAAAAAAAAATTTTAAACCGCCCAAATCCGTTAGTAATAATTATTTACAAGATTCCTTGTTGCAATTGTTTCAAGGTTTATATTGAAGAAACAAATGATTTTCACAGAAGGTTATTCAGCATCGTCAGGATTTAATCAATAATTGGCCAATACTAGCTCAACTTTTCATCGTCAGTTAAACAACCATAATATCATTTAACAGAATGCTCTTCTTTTAAAATTATTGCAATCAGTTAAAAGAAATAATGAATCGGTGTCATTTATAATACAGACAATTTTAACAAGATTCCAGGCGAGATAAAGTTGGATAAGATTCAAAACTTCTTTCTGCTTGCTTCTAACCTCTTAAAGGATATTAAAAAAAAAAGATTCGTAAGAAGCAACCAACTCAGAATCAGTATTAGTTATTGTTCCTATTTTTTTGTAATGCTTATTTTCAGTTATTCAACGCTCAATTCTAAGAGCTCCTTTAATATGATAGCGAAAGTCTAAACGTGTATATAAGTTTTAATGTTATAATTATTGTTAATGGTAATAATAAGATTTTATTGTGCAAGGGTACTATTTATCACAAATTATCTGCGCTTACGTCAAAGTAAACTATGTATAGTATATTATTATATATATATATATTATATATATATAATATTATATAATAAAAATAATATTATACTAAATATATTATATATATATAATATATATATATATATATACTTATATAATATATATTATATTACTTATATAGTAATAATTGATTTATCTACTATATATTATATACATATAATTAATTTTCTTTTTTTCATGAAACATGCCTCCTTGCTCTCTTTTTTCGCCTGTGTTCCGGCCGAATCTGATAATCTAGTTCGTCAAGCATCAGCCCTATTTGACTCATAATACTCAGTCTGCTGTGTACTAGTTCGATACCTTCGTTCAGACATTCTGCAATACTTCTAAACGACAAGGAATATTTATATTCAGCATCTTCTACGACATCCTATCATAGAATTCGATGACGTCTCCCATTGGGCCCTAATATTATAGCAGTCAGATAAAACTGCTAAGTCCACCTTCGATACTTATTAAAATCGCTCAGCTCATTACACTTTGCCAACACATCTATCGCTGATTTCCCTCATCGGTATTGGGTTAAGGAAAACTCACAATATTATGTTCACCCTTTAATAGCAATTGGAGATGGTTTTTTTAAATGTCCGCATTTCCACAAAGAGCTGTCTGCTTGATGTTAGATTTTTAGTCAACAGATCATTCTATTAACGTTCCATTTCTTAAATTATAATGAAGCTCCGACAGTAAGTAATCAAGAAAAAGCAGCTCAAGCATTATTGGAGAAGAAACAAGTCTATTACGTCATTATCAACCTAGATTCGAAATTGCTTTGCTAAATTCATTCCCTTCCCCGATATGATTATCGAAGTTTCTTGGCATCACATTACATGATATCGAGCGATAAAATTTCCCTAATTTTAGATATTGTTAGATGTTGCAGACATATTTTAGGAAAGTCAAAAATTGATGGGGAACAATACTTTACATTGTACTTTCTTGATGACTCCCCAGTGGAGTGTCGAGTGAAGGTCATTTCATTACTTCTGGAACAATTAAATAGAGAGAAAGAAGATGCTGCAATCACCAATTATGAAAACCTTTTTATGAAAGCGAAGAGAACGTGGAAAAGCAAAGAAAATTACGTCAAACTCCAGTATTTATATCATGAGCACAGTACCATTTAATATTTCAATTATGTAAAGAATAAGCAGGAAAACTAGTATTTCAACTGCATTGGCGATTCCTCAATCAATATCATGGATTCATGGACCGACTTGCTCAAGAATACTTATGCATCAGTTGGCTATTAGTCTTCCATTCGTTGAAATTATCAATTGCTAGTAATGGATCAAGAATTAGAACTACCATTGTTTTATTCCTGACCTACCTATAGAGAAAATCGCTGCTAATAAAATTATGATCAATCACCTTATACTAATGTATATGATACGACATGGCGTTACTTAGAAATTTTTGAAACCAAGCCCTGATTCATTTTAATAATGGTTATTTATCCATAGGGAACCACTTCAAAGATTTGGTCGTTTTGAAGAAATGTTTCCCGCTCTTCTTCAAGAAAGGAGATTTGAGTTTTTTGAGCAAAAGTGTTCCAATTGTCTTCTTCTAAAAGAGGCATTTGAGTTTTTGCTCAAATTATTTGAAATAGATTTCACCGAAGAAGATGAAAAATATTTAAGCTTAATATTAGAAAATGACACAACAGAGAAATTGAAATCGATCTTAGAAAATAATGGGGCAGATCTTTTAATAAAATCTGTTAAAAAAGGAAATTACAGATGTGCAGACTGGCTTCTTAAACGTTGTAGGGTTGAAGATTTGAAAGAATTTAAAAGAAATCTTTTAATTTCACCAAAATTCGTTTCGGCTTTAATAGAAATTTTTTCGAAATTAGATTATTATAGTTTTGATAACATTGTTAAATGGATTTTAGGGACCAAAGAGTTTGTAATATTTAAAGAAAAATTATTCATTTTGATATCTGGAGATTTAAAATTTGTTTCGTTTCGTTATCCTGTTAGTATTAGTTCTGATGATAATAAACTGGAAAAAGATCTGGTTCTAGATGTGAAGTTTATTGTACAAAAGTTATTACACCTTCTTGACGAGAAAATGAATTACGAAGTCGACGAATTTACAGAATGGATTTGCCTTTCGAAAGAAAATGTAAATAAATGTAAAGTAGGAATTTATAAAAGCTACAGTAAGGTCTTAAATTTACGGCGTGCGAAGTATGTTCTAAGGTCTTAAGTAGGTCTATTTATATAATGGAGTGAAGTAGCATGCGTTATTTTAGTCTAAAATTATTTTTTCGTATAAAATTATGGATATGCGCATCTTCTTATAACTTTCGTCATTGGGAATTTTGTCTTTTCCTTTATCAAATATTAGTTTTGTTTTTTATATTCTTACCTATATACAAACTATCCAATTTTTTACTATTGCTGAATGATTCAAATTTTCCAAAGCAAACAAACAATTCCCTAAATAGAACAATATCATTTACAGCAGCAAAATTTCGCTTTAAATTTTGTAAATAAGGAAATTTTATTAACATTCCCCTTTTCAGCAATAAGTCACGATCAATGTTAAAAATCTCAATAATCAAAGTACAAACAATCCTTAAAGAATAATGTTTGGAAAAGAACTGCAGTGTGGTGGCGCCATCATGTGACAAAAAAGTTAAATACTGTGACGCTCATAAAGTTTTGTTTAATATATTTAAAAATGTTTTTAGTTTCATTTCAATTTTTTGGTATTTTGGGAGGTACTTCCATTGAGGTCATTACTAGTGGATCGCACAACAAATCAAAGGATGTTTGCATTCTGATTAACTTAAAAACACCATTTAATATATTTTGCAAATTAGAAACGTAGGATTTCAATTTTAAAGAAGTTTTAAATGATATCGTGATAACTATGTACTCACGAATTATTTTATGGATTATTTGATTGTACAACATGTATCATGATTTTTTCATCTATCTTGTTATTAAATAACATTTTTGACCAAATAAATTTAATAACTTAATAGGAAATAGAAATAATTTAACTGATTCTGTTAAAATGACTTATCTATTTGGGTATCTAAAAGGCTATGCTTACAAAGTTGTTAGCCATTTAACGTGTTTGGTGGATTGAGAGAAGAAAAAAATATGAAGCCACTCCCATTCCTGTCTTTTTAGTTAAAAAATTAAAAGAACGATTACAACCTTGTAAACAGTAATATATATATATTATAAAAACTATTATGTATTATATATTTATACACTATATATTAATATAAAATAATATATATATAGTTACATAAAATGTATAATTTTATTACTAATATACCTAATATTATATATATATTATAACTATATATAGTATATTACTAAGGAATTAATAATAAAAGACTCTTACGGTACCTACATAATTATATATTAAATTATTATATATTTCATATATTATATATAGTATATAATATATACTATATATATAATAGGTATAATATCATTATATAATGAGGTCGTGACATCAAGGTCGACATGAAAACGATCCTACGGCGCTGAAAAAGCTGTTTTTAAGTCATAGGTAGCGGGGAAATGCAGTTTGTGTCTTCCAAAATTTTACCAGTAATGAGCGTGTGAAGAATGAGCATAGCTGGTAGTTTAAGGTCAGAGAGTTGGAGAAAGGAATAATAGTGTGTGGATTAACGAGTCACACGATTTCCTCAAAGATTAGGTATGCGATTGATAGAGAGTGTCTTGTAAGAGGCGGTAGTAGAAGAGGGTCATGTAACAGTTGCTAAAGGAGAGGGTGTGAGAAGAGTAGGGAGAGTTAATAAGGCGCTTTAAAACCTTCGATTCACACTTTCATATTCAAGAAAGATGCTTTGTTGAGTAGGACAACCCAAGATATAAGACGTGTACTCCATAAACAAGAACGAACAAGCACCCATACTGTAGATTTCACAGTCAAGTGGGGATGGGAAGAAGTTCTAAACCACCCTTCAGAAAAACTCTAACCTCTTAGAGGCATATTTGTGAAGAAATTTAACATGTGATCCTCGAAGAGAAATCACGAAAGAAGAAGAAGAAGAAGAAAGAGAGAGAGAGAATAGAGTAGAGAGAGAGTAGAGAGAGAGGAGAGAGAGAGCATGAGAGAGAGAGATGAGAGAGTAGAGAGAAGAGAAGAAGAGAGAGAGAGAGAGATAATCACGAGATTGCTAATGAGTTTTGCGCTGTTTTCAAGAAGATATTTAGATTCTGTGGGAAGATTTTGTTGAGTTATCGAGTAGAAGGATGAAAGAATTGTTGTATTTGAGGACATTGAAAGAGACCATTAGCTTCTGCACTAATCGGGAATAACATGAATCGGCAGGTCTGTTGTCTCAAGGTCTCCCTCCGTAGCAATTGGATCATTTGAATTTGATTGGAGCATTTTTTCAATACTCAAAAGGAAGGGTGGCAATTGCCCAGAGTTGAGAGTAGAAATAATCGATGACCGATAAAAATAATATATTGCACTCTGAAAAGTTGAAAAGAAAAATATTGCTGGATAGGAGACAGAGAAACCTGAGGAACTTTACAATTAATGTAGTACCCACACGGCTTAACCCTAGAAGCACTGACGAAGGCAATGCACCCCCGCAAGATTTCTTGCCACTACGTCTAACATTCTAGTCACTTTAGGATAGCCAGTCTTTATTTTCCGTGTGTTTTAAGCATTTTAGTGAAGATGCAACGGCACTTGTAAGCAGGGCTTCTGCCTTGAGCCTCGTGATAGCTGACAGGCAGTATTTTGTCTTCTTGAGGAAACGGACAAACTGCCTTTCGTTGGTGAGGAACTGTTCTCAAAACAAAACAAAAAAAAAAGTTATTTTTAAATGAAGGTTGGAGAACAGTTTGTTTTGCTTCACCCTACAAAGTTTTTGTGTATTATACATTTAGGTGCTATGTAATCATCCCCCGTTAGTCTCTTAACTTCAGGATTATATATATCAATATCATATAAAGATTTCTAGATAAGAATCTATATTATATTTCTATTGAAGAAATCAATGTAGTAACGACTAGAAATAAATCTTGAAGATTGGATCTTAAATATAATATTTTGGGTCGTTGATTATACGATTGATACATATTGTAATATCACAATATATATATCTATATATATATATTATATATATTATATAATATATATATATTATTCAATTATATATTAATATATATTAAAGGGTGGGTGAAAAAAATAGATTTTTTCATAAAAACATTACTATTATAAAGTTGTGTTACGCATCTGCTACCTGACGTATGAATTTTTTTTATTTTTATATTTTCTTTTGTGTGCTTTGAGAAGGTTATAGGCCTCCCAGTTGGATTTGTATTTTGAATATCATTACCCGAAATACGTCGCGAAATACATCCTATCAGTGCCATCTTGGTTATTCTTTGCGAGATACGTTTGTGATGTTGCCCGAGTTAACATTAACTTTGCCCATATTATTTTGTTATGTGACTTTATTTATTATAAATTGTTTCAATTAGAGAGAATTTTGATATTGTCAATAAGTGTGTGTGCCATGTTCACTTAATATTCTCAATCAATATAACGTGATTTGAGTTATTTTGTTTCTGATTGTGAAATAAATTATACAGTTAATTGCATTACAAAATTAACTATGCTTAACCGTCAATCTTTTTTTTAAATAATTAAAATAATTATGAATAGTATTTGCACACGAAGTTTCACTGAAACTTCATTGTTTGGACAGTCAGAAGAGCTTCCTCAGAAGCAATTACCGACATGTGAGAATGTTGTTATGGCATATTACTGGAATCAGAAAACAACAACGGAGCAGAGAAGCTTGCAAGAGCAAACAAAAGTATTAGCTAATGAAATGAAATGTCTTTAGTTAACTGCAAGTATCCCAACAACAAGCCTAATCAGCATAATAATTTGTATTAAGCGCCTGGTGGAAAAAGTATATGATCTAGAAAAATATCCTGAATTAAAGAGAACATCGCAGTCATTTAAGGATAAATTGAATAATTTCAGAAGTATTTTTGATATTCCTGCAAATGCTTTGATGCTGGCATCAGGGATAGAGGTGGATGCAGCTGTCCACTATCACTTAAAATTCCTCAGATAGACTGGAGTTTCTGGATTAGGAGTATGATAATTGTCGTACTTGACAGAGAAACAACACTAACACTACAAAAGAGAGAAAAACAAAAATATAAAGAGTCAGTGGGTGCTGAAGCACCATCATTAGAAACTGAATATGAAACTGTAGACAATGATGAAGAAAATGTTAATATTCCTGATGAAGAATGTAGGTTATCTGGAAATGAAATTTCCTTCTCGGTCCAAACAAGGTGCATTCCCATATCCTAAGGAACTTTTCTTCCTGCAAACTCGTGTCTTTGTTCGACATGACTCCCACAGCCCCACCGCACGCTCTCCAACTAAGTACGATTAGGACGTTTTTTCCCAGTGAAATACTTAGGAAGAGAAATTCTTTACGATACATGCGATCCCACACGTAAGAAGTTCAGTTTCAATCTTACCGCTTCATAGCTAGCTTTTCTTCGAGGCGAATCCTCCTCCTGTTCTCGACCCTGACTCTTTACCTTTTGTTTCACCTTCAACTCGTTCTTTTAACATTCCTATCTCTCCTCCTGCATCTTTCCTCTCTTTTCCTCTCCTCCTCTCCCTTTTCCTGATCCTCTTCTTCTCCTCCTCCCCCTACTTCTCCTCAGCCATGACATACAAATAGGCACTTGGCTCAGACTCCACCGCAGTCATCGTTATCTTTGCCTCACAACTCCGGCTTAGGATCGTTACCTTCCAGCCCACCTCGGGCTACTCTACGACTCATGCAGATGTTCGACTTGAGCCCGATCACTCACGCTCACAATCTGGAAATCCTGTCCAGACTCCATCCCAGGCTCCTACTAGACTATCGAGCAGGGGTAGGCACATTCGATGCCGGCGGTGCTCTTTGGAAAGTATCGTGCCTTTAGCATAATGCGGGGTGAGTACCTGTGGAATGATGAGGTCAGTGTATATATCATTTGAACCAATAACAGTGCGACAACATTAACTTAATTAATAAAATTCATCTGTAATTGAATAACTGATAAAAAAAAACTATCGAAAATGGCAAACACTAACGCATTCGTTACCACGTCAAGCGGCCATTTTTTTCGTTAGCTAAACGTTTTTTACATAGTGGCTCTAGCATTTTCTAGCTTAACACAATTGTAATAGGGCTCATTAAACGCCGTGTTTTAAGACCTTTATACTGTGAGTAGTTGCCAGTTGAATGTAATTATGAAATGAATTATTTATTGTCATATTATGTTACAATATTATTCGTTATTTAAATGATAGGCTCAACTTAAGAAAGACCTAACAGCAGTGAAAGCGATTTATATGTAGTCAAATTAATATTTTTATTAATCATCATTTTATTTAGCCACGTTTATTCTCAAGGGGGGGGGGGGGGACGGTAGCAGGGCCTTGAATCAGGTCCAAACCAAAGAGCCTATTTCTATTCTCGAAGGGGTTTATCCTGTAATTAAACTCTACCGCCCAAATTTCCTTTGTATATAACACTTCCTAAATTAAAGTAGTGTCACAATGTGGCACTACTTGTTTTGTTAAGTTAAACTTATTTATTTAAATTATTATTATCATTATTTATTATCATTATTATTACATTAGCATATTATTATATTATTTTTTATATTACCGCAGGACACTGGGGTTTCAGGCTCAGCTTGCTTTAACTTTCATTCTGTAAGCACCTCAAATATATACTTCAACTTGCTCCCTTGTTTATGAAACCAAATCTCTACCTACTTCTTCTTTCTATGTTACAGAACTCCAGAACTTCAAATATATATATATATATAGATATATATAATATATATATAATATATATATATATATATATAATATTATATATATATATATATTTATATATATATTATTATTAATATATATATATATATATATATATTATATATATATATATATAATAATATTATATATTATATAATAATATTATATATATATATATATATATCATGTGATTTTTAGGCACGGTACATGAAAATTGGTTGGGTGATACCGGTAAATCGGTACTTCATTGAAAAATCGTTTTAGAGATACCGATACTCGGTACTTTGTGAAAGCGTTTGGGCGAAACCGTACTCGCGTACTAGTAATCGCCGGGTATCACTCGATACATCGATACAATTTCCTATATGTGAGAAAAACAGACTGATAATTGGAATTCAATAAATAGCTATATATTTATCTAATATAGAGCAATAGATTTATGTTGTTTCTGTGCTATCTCTTTTAGATTAATTTATATAATATATATATATACTATTAATATATATATATATATTAATATATATATATTATATAATTTAATATATATATTAATATATATATATTAATATATATTATTATATTCTAATATTATATATTAATTAATTAATATATAATATTATATATATATATATATATATATATCATATTAATACTATATAATTATAGGCCACGCACGAGTTTCCATTGTCCGATCCATAGTATTTTAAAATATTTCTCACACGTAAAACGGAATACATTGCTTGAATGCTGGTCCAATTTTCTTTGTCTGGAAATGTATAAAAACACAAAAAAAAAAATATAATATATATATAAATATATAATATATATATTAGAGCTTATATACTGGGTACTGGTATATACATATATATATATATATATATATATATATATATATATATAATATATATATAGTAGTATTTATTATGATTATTTACATAAATTAAAATATTAATCTTCAAACAAAACTACAATAGCTACAAGCGAAAAGGAATACATTTTTGGAATCCTGGTTAAATTTTAGATAGGAAAATGTAAAATAAATAAAAAGTAAATACATTAAATAACAATAAAATATTTTTTTTAGGAAGCAGGGGACAACATTCATATATTAATATTATTTGTAAGGTGTACAGGGCAATGGTAGGGGGCTCGAGCCGCGGGGATACACAGGGGGGACGTTTCTCCATACCGTAGGGCACTGGCGCGGCGGAGGAACCCCGCGACACCCAACTCTAAACAGAAGAGTCGGGGGTTCCGGAAGAAATCTCCCTCTCCCTGGAGGGGTCGGGAATTAGTTCCTACACTGTAGTCCCCGAAGGCCGAGAAGACCCAGACTCCTGCCATCGTGCGGTAACCCTTGGGTATTCTTTAGTAAAAAAAAAAAAAAGCCAAACATTTTAATAGAAAGTCTATTTATTTTTAACGAGAAACCAATACAAAAGGTCTCTAAATAGGCTTCTAACATATTACTATAATTATTACATTAAATTTTTTTTTTTTTACATTTTTTCCTATGTGAATTTTACCAGGATTCACAAAATGTATTTACTTTTCGCTGTGAGCTATTGTAGTTTTCGGAGCATATATATATATAAATCATCCACCTCCTTATATATATATTATATATATATATATAATATTATATATACATATCAACATATATATATATATCTACTATATATATATATATCTATATATTATAATTATATATTATATATACTCATATAATATATATATATCTCATATATATATATATATATATTATATATATATAATATATATATATTTATATTTTTATTTTTTTTTTACATTTCCAGCACTAAAAATTGGACCAGCATTCAGCAATGTTATTCCCGTTTACTGTAGCATTAATTTTTTTTAAGATACATATGACGACAATGGAAACGCTGACCATATAATTATATATTATATATATATATATAATATATATAATATATTATATATATCTATATATATTATATATATAATATATATATATTATAATATATATAAGTATATATATTATATATATCTATATATATACTATATATTCATATATATATTTATATATATATATATATATATATATTATATAATAAGTCCCAGCTCGGAATATTTCCGTAATAATGGCAATTATTATTATTAAATTTGATGGAATAAAAGGTGTCTTAATTTAAAATCGGAGAGTTATTTTTGCTAATCATTATAGGTTATCGCGTATGCACACTGCACAGTATGCGAATTTCTCATGAACCTCCGAATTTTCAATAAAACCGTGTAGTTTCGAATTTCGATGCTGAAATTACATTCTATGGCAGAAATTATGTAGTTTTCATTGAGACCGTCATCCAGATCCAAAACGTTGTTTCCTGGCAATCCTCGTGGGAAGATATTTGCAGCATATGTGTCAGCGGGAAATAGTTACTACCAATAGTTAGTTGTAATACGTTCAGAAAAGGCTGAATGGGGGTAGAAACCCATATAAATCCTCCATGAAGGGCATATCACATTTATGTGTAATATTTAATATTACATTTGCTACTATTGTTAGCCAACTAAATTATGAATTTCGAAAGTAATATGACACACAACTCTGTAGGGGATTGGTATTCCAGTATAATCGTACAACAGTCAGCGGAGCACTTACGAATGTATAATAGTGTGTCTTAGCACAGCTATTTAATTGTAACATCCGATAACACTATGCCTAATAATGTATGCAACCCAGGAACTGACGGATATGGTTGAGCGCGTTTATCTGGAAGGCAAGAATGCCCACAGAGCTAAGGAGGTGTATAGACGGAGACATCCACAGATCGTTTGGAACCGCATTCCAATATAATGTACACAGATTGTACACAGGTTTTTCAAGAATAAGGTTCGAGCCAACTCACCATCTCGCCACCCCAGTCAACTCCCCACCCGTACACTTGACATTCGGAGTTTGAACTTTTCTATTTATCCACGGACCACCCACAACCTACTTACGGCAGACAGTAAGAACGGTACGGTGCATTCTATACTATGTGACACATTTTTTCATTTACGGACGAGCACATTTGGTGCAGCGGTTTTGCTCCCGGCGATCCGCGGCGTTGGTTGTAGTTCGAAGTCCAAATGTGTTCCATGTTTTACAATAAACTTGACAGTATTTTGTGGACGGATGAGGCCAGGTTTACCAAAATTGGCACGATTAATGGGTAAATTATCGGTAACTGGACCGAGAAAAACACAGCATATCCTCACCTACAGTGTCACGCGGCACACCAGGTAGTTTTAACTCCCATAAATTGTGTGGAACTGCTAGATAATATCTGAAGGCGCCGGAATTTACCATAGAAACCTAGATACCGAATGAAATCAAGGAATTTCTAGACACTACTTTGTCAGACCTTCCTCGTGACGTACCATTTACAGACACGTCATAATTTATACCACAGCATGAAGGATCCCCAGCAACTACAACAAGGGCTGTGCATACATCATCTAACGTAACACATTCCCCGTAGGTCTCATGGATAGGAACATGGGGTAACATTCCCGTGCCTCCTAGATCACCGGACCTTACTCAAATGGAGTATTACCTGTGGGGGCTACCTGAAGAATCGTGTCTACGGTGGGTACACAACACCGATAGGCATGCAAAAGTTAATTACCTCTTAAGTGAATCTCCTCCGCTTGTCCGATAGTCGACTCCGAAAATATCACATTGGCAACATGACAAGGGTGGATCAGACGGGCTGAACTTTGCATATGGAATAAGAGCAGACATTTTGCGCACCGCGTATAATGTATACATGCATATACCGATGAAGAATGTACTACATAAATCAGAAGGTACTACAAGAAAGGATTTCATACTATACCGAAATAATACTTTATGTATGGACTGTAAATAAACGGATGTGTTACAGAGTTTTAAATCATTTCTGTTATAAATCATAACTGTTCATCGTACCTAACTATTAATAGTACCTAATATAAACGTACGCTGTATATGGGGTTTCGGCCCTCATTCACGATGTTCTAAACCTATTAAACTATCATTTTTTGGTAACTATTACGGCAGCAGCACGTATTTTTTCGCGTGTATATTGAGAGGTAACTACCATTTGAATCGAGATGACTGTTTCTCTATGAACACTAAATAATTTTTCCCTAAAATGCAATTTAATTATCGGACCAACCAAACACGTTTTATTGAAAAATTCGAAGTGTTCATGAGCATTCGCATAACCAGAGACCCTTCTTTATTCTACAAGTTCTAAATAATTGACATCATTACGGAAATATTCCGTTGTTGCACATTAACCTGAGACCACACACGCACACGCACACGCACACACGCACACGCACACGCAAGCCACACACACACACCACACAACACACAACACACAATCACACACACACAGACGCATATATTATATATATATATACTATTATATATATATAATATATCTATAGTATATAATATATATATATATTTATATATATATATATATATATATATACTATAATATATTAATATATATATATATATATACTATATTATATATATAATAATAATATATATATATATATATATATATAAGACCTGTTGTGTTATAGGAAGAATGAGGTCATTTTTTAATTTAAAAAAATAAGTAAAAAATTAAAAAATTGCTAGAGGCATTAATAAATAGCATTTATAGCAACTTTAGATGCTAAATGAATGCATGGCACATGGAACGCGGTAAATGAATGCATAATTTACAGGGAGCTTCCCTCCCCGTGCTCCACCGACCCGTGAGTGCTGGAAATATAAAATATATCTTTATTCTTTAGTAACAAAAGTATATATAAGCATATAATTTTTTTAACAAATTGAAGCATCTGGCAGTATTAGTCATGAAGTATGAAATTTACAGACAACTTTTTTCAGGCTCATTTTCTAAATTTATTTTTAAAACTTTCGTTCACTACGGATCATTTACAACATTTCTTATAAGTTTCATAAAAATCAGTGTAAATCAGCTGGTGTCTATAAATTGATAACTTCGTCTATAGTTATAAATATGATATTTGGAGGCCTACTATTTCATATAATAATTTAAAAAAAAATTTTTACCACAAAATATTAATAAGTAAATTATTTCATAAACTAATTCTATTAAAAAAAAAATTAAATTTAAAAAAAAAAAAACATTCCTATAACAAAGCATGGCCATGATAACACCAAAAAATGTTCGAATAAAAGTACGATATTTTCGGTACGGGTACAATACAAAAATTTGATTGGCGCCCCATAAACCGTTACATCGGTACTTCTTCAAAAGTGTTGGCGATACCGGTATGGTACAAAAAAGTATCAGCCCGATACAATGTACCCCGGTACATGTACTGCGGCGGTACTGCCCATCTCTGTAATATATATATATTATATATATATATATATATATATATATATATATATATATACTATATACTATATATATTATATATATATATATACTATTTACTATATATTACTCTACTATATCATATCTATATATTAATACTTTTAACCTACATCTAACTTATATTATATATATATATATATATATAACCTTCTGGACAAATTCTATACTGCTTACGACACTTTCTTTTTTGACACGGGGGAAAAAATTATAATTAATATTATTTTAAATACTACAGGTTTCACCACAAATACAAATTTTAGTATCTAGTATTAATTTATGGTACTGTAAAAACGCCAATAATGTAATTTTGTCTGAAATTATATAATCTATATCAAATACATCCATATTGAACAAAAAACATCATATTTTTTTGTTTTGTTTTGTTTTGTTTTTGAGAGCGGACCTCATCAAAGAAGGGAATATGCCGTCCCTCCGGGCAGACAAAATATTGCCCTTCAGGCTATCACGAGCTCAAGACAAGTGAACCACCTGTGACGAGAGCCCGTGATACTCTCATCATATAACTAATTAAATATTTCAAACTCTTCAAATTAAAGGAAAAAAACGTAAACCTTTTCCCGTTTCCGATTTTTCACGAAAGACACAAATAATAAAAACAGGCAACACCGATTTTTTCTCACCAAGTGTCGGGGAAATAATTTCGTCACGCAGTGTTTTCGTTTCAGACAATTTTCTCGGGGGGGCTTTACAGAGATTCGGGGGGGCACATAAGTATAACACAATTTACATAAAAATAAAGGATAATGATATTCTTGTCACTTCTCAGCTAATCTTAGTCTTATTAGATACTGTCTTACTGAAATAGTAAATATCAGAAATATAACCAAATCTTTGCTTGCAATCTATTTGTGAAATTTATTGGGAAGTTAGATAAATAAAATAACATAAGGGTAACGGAAAACATTATTATGAGAGATAATTATAATTAATATTTAATATATATATAGAATATATATATATATTTATATATTTGACTTTGCATATATATATATATATATATATATATATATATATATAATATTATATTATATATTATTATAAATATATTTCAAACTAACCTATATATTATAATCATTATATAATATATATATATATATACTATATATTATAATATATCTGCACGTAATTATGACCTTTTCCACAAATAAGGAAATAGAGAATATTGGTAAAAATAAATTTATATATAGAATATATACATATTATATTTATATATATCTATCTTACTATATATATATATATATACATAGAAACCATCATTATATATTACCATTAAAATATATATATATATATATATATATCTATAATTATATTATACCGGTATATCTTAAAGTATTCTAATTATTATTATATTGGCATAAGGTGATATATTCTAAAAATGCCATGAAAACTAGTAATTTTACTTTAATACACACTTTCGTAGGCGTATCGCCGACCGTTAGTACTTCTAGTAAATTAGTGAGGTATTAAAGAAGTAAGTTTAAATGGAATCGTATACGACGAGTTTTCATCGTCGCATACACTAGGTGATAGCATTACTTCTTCTGTTTTTTTTTTTTTATACTATTACTTGATTAGGAATCTCATACCCCTCGATGCTTATCATCAATACAATGCCACTCTACAGGATAGTCTGGCAGCATAATTCTACGTTTTGGAATAACTTACTTAGTTATTCGTTCATAGTACTGGAACGATCGGCTTTTACAAGAGAGCTATCGTTTACATGAATGACAAGAAAGATTTCTTAACAGAGCTTTTGTAACTCGCAATATCCAGTCCGCTTCAATATTTTCTGACATGGGCTTTCACATCCTGCTTTAAATACTCTCGCTTTCCGAGCATGTAAATTGCTATAAAAATGTGAAGGATTTCCAGGTCAGCTAGTACAACATTCCGCTATTAATATCATATCGAAAGCTGGTCACAAAATTTTCTAAAACTTCAATATCCGGTAAATTTGTTAATGACTGAAACGTCTCAAAGCGACTAGAAATATCATTATATCATAATTATTTGTCGATATAGATATTTATCCTTTCATTCAATATTTCTTTCGTATATATATGCGGCAGTATAGGTTTATTGATCCGCGGAAGATGCGAGTGGTGTATTTTAATTCAATCATCAGTCAATCAGGCGCATTTACACGCATGCATATATATTCATCATTTATTATCAACACCGAATGTTTTTTTGTAGTCACTATTGACGTCTCCACACTGATTTGCAATATTTGCAGGTGCAATTTTGTTCCAGTAGTTAGGGGGAATGACTTTGGTCATACTAAAATCCTTCTTTTGAAGCATTGCAAAGATAAGAGAGAGTGCACTAAGAAGTTCATTCATTACATAACAAGGTGACATAGGAAAGCTTTACATTTCTGATTTCCAGCAAGATGCCCCCTGAAAGTGATGCAAGGTCTGTCCTTTCTTTGTGGATATGCTTCACAGGCCATCAAAATTGACTTTAAGCTCTTGAAGACAGCATTCACTATCTTATAATGAGATAACCAGTATCAGTTCACTCGCATTCAGAGGAATCTGAAATAAGATTGGATCATTTATAGACGACGAAATCTGAGAGAAATATTTTTCTTTTTTTGGCGACTTGCTAAACGGTTTAACTTTCTTATCAAAAAAAAAAAAAACCTTGACCTTATCTGATTTTTAACTCTACGCTGGACAGAGGCGTGCGTAGCTCAGGACAATAATATGATGTTTAACAGTTGAGTATATAAGAGAACTTTCTTTGTTGCCTCTTACTGAAACGTGCTTTTTTCTTACACCTCCAACTTTCACGCTATGTTCAATCTAGCGGAATGAATTCAGATAAGTATAATTTTAATAAGGTCATCCAATCCAAGTCAGCTGCCTTATGAATTAACATTTTTATCAAATAGTTTTTGTGCTTATTTCCATTAGTATTTATACGAATTGAACTACTGAATGCTTCTATCAGGCTGTTTATTGCAATAGGACTACTAGTATGTCTTTTCAATGATTTTTTTCAACTTAAGGGTTCAAATACTTTCGCCCAGTCAAATAACAGTAAGTTCAACCGCAGTGTCTTGCTAGCTGTATATATCGACGCTTAATCACTTAATATTATTATCTGGTTTCTTTACAACACTATGTTTAAAATCATCATTCAATTTGTCAAAAATACTTTCAATCTAAAAACTCTGATATTTTTATGTAGTGTGAGTTTTTGAGGAAAACTAGTGTTGGAGTGGCGCTCGAGTCATTGCATGAAGGGTATGATTGTGACCTCTAGATTTTTATATGTCCATATTAGTAGAGTTTTAAGTCTGGGAAATCAAT
>JABUQX010030111.1:42500-45000 GCA_015478945.1 Trachelipus rathkii
TCAACGACTACGTCACATGACACTCCCTTTCCTGTTATTATAAAAATACATTAAATAGTTTAGTAAATTTAATCAACTAAACCATTTTTCTCTTCTCCCTCTTCTTCCTCTCCTGTGCTCTTTCCTTCAACATATAACCTCATGTTGTCGGCTCTCACTCCTTCTTTAGCTAGCACATCTGCTATCTGTGCTTTTGTGCTTATCCATGTTATTTTATTTCTTTCTTTAATTTCTATCATTTCTTTAATAACAGCGATGTATACCCTCAATCTTTTACTCGTCACTCCTGAAGTGGAAAAGATTGCTTTACTCAATGTTTTGCTATCAGTTTTTATATCTATAGAAACAGTTTCCCCTGTAATTTCTTTCCATATGTTTTTCAAACAAATAGTTGTTTCAGTCCCTTCAATTAATGTTAACGTTTCTGCTTCTATTGTTGACTCGCCACCCTCTTGGCAACTCCCGATTTCTATAATATTGGATGCTTTTTCTTATTTTCATCTACCAAATTAATTTAACAACCTATTTGTGATTTCTTTTTGTCCTCATATCCAATATATAAGGTGCTCCCTAATTTCGTTGCTTATAAACTTTCTCATAACTAATATATAAAAAGTTATCAAATTTCATTGCTCTTTCAACTTACTCATAACCAATATGTAAAGTGTTCACTAACTTCATTACTCATCAAAAATATAGAAATGTCCGATTCTATGTTGACTCGCCCATATTATTGTCTGCTAATGACCGCTATCTTGTCATTTCTTATTATTGAATTCCCAATGCTTTATTCCACAGCACGATGATCATGTCCCTTTTTGCATCTGTTAAAATAATTTTCAGACTCATCCATAAACATTTTTCTTCTTGTTTCACTTCTCCTATGTATTTAAATAATCCTTGCTCTTGCTGTTTCCATTTTTCATTGGACCTAGATCCTCAGTCGGTATTCTTCTTTTTTTAGATCATTGACTAGATATCACAAATCATCAATTTTCGTTTTCGAATCATTATCCATTACGTACGATATGTTTTATTTCTTTACGTATTAAGCATTCTCTCCTCCTACTTCTAACGTTTTAACCACTTTATTATACCAAACCTTAGCGCGGTCTTTAACCCATAAAAAACTGCCTTCTTTAACTTCCATATTTGTCTGTTCTTGCTTATTAAACCAATATATTAAACTTTTCTTAAGTCTTTCCTCCTTGTAGATATGCTGTCTTAATATCCATTGTTTACATTTCAACTATATCTTTTTGATATTCCTATAACAAATTTAAAGTTATTTTACATGTGGGTCCGTCTGTAGAATATTTATTTTAGAAAAAGAAAAAAACAAACCCATCTTCCCACCAAAAAGGACTTGCGTCTTGTAGGCGGACCATAAAAAGCTCCTAGGGTGAACGGACCTATGGCAATCAGCTGGATGCCAAGCCTATGTGATGCAAGGAAATTGTCCTATTATACATAAGCACGCTACCAATTTACTCATTAAGTCCGAGTTTACGAAGCTAGAGTAATAGACGAATATCTCACATTCACTTCATCCACCTAAGGCAAACCCCCTAAAATGTCTCGCTGCTAGGCTAATCCGTTATACTCTAGCTAGGTAGAGCGCTCTATTTTAGAAAATTTTATGAAAACATTTAATTAATTGTGGAAATTAAAATGCTATAAAAAATGGGAAGAGTGCAGGATACGATGAACTGGCTCATCTAAATTTTAAGGAAGATTGTGGACGAATAGAAAATGACTGAATTTACATTTGTCGTCAGTTGTGAATCATGACGTCACTTCTATTAATATATAAAAAAATTGTGGTAGGCTATTGCCTACTCGTGTTAGTTCGTGTATTAGATTTTATGTCGTATCCATTATCAGTTACGAGCGAGCGTAGTATTAGTATTTGCTGCTGCTCAAGAGAACACTGCTTGAAATTCTAGTCTGTGGGTTGTAGACTATATTTGTTTGTTTTTGAATACCATTGCGTCATTTGCGCTAAGTGTTAACTTCAAACAAGATTCCATTATTTACTAATAAATGTAAATAACAATAACAATTTAATAATAATAATCATATTAGCGTTATTTCGTGAAAAATTTCATATAATATATATATATATATATATATATATAATATAATATATATATATATAATAATATAAATTAATATATTAATATATATATTATACTATATATATATATAATATATTATATATATATATATATATATATAATAATTATATATATATTATATGGTATAGTACACAAGAGGCTTCACCCCCGATATTATATAAAATCACAGGATATACTTAAAAAAATATAATGAAAGAAATATAAAAAACAAATGCGGTCATTTTAGAATAAAATTACAGGCTCCCAAAGTTGTATTAAAACTCCATTACTGCTTATATGAGCAAAGTTTTTTTTTAAATATTCAAAGAATATTTAAAAAAAATAATAATGAACAAAAAAAAAACGAAAATGATTTAAGGTAC
>JABUQX010030111.1:52500-55000 GCA_015478945.1 Trachelipus rathkii
ATTTGGCTCCATAAATGTGGGAGGTATAAAGTTAGCACATGCTTCCCGAATATCGACCGTAAGTAAACTTGCTGCTACTGTAAGATATATGCGGGAAGGTAACGTCTATACAGCTACGTAGTGCGCACATGAATTTTGTCATTCCAAGGGAGTATGCAAAAATAGGGATCCATGATTGCACGAACGGGATGTTGATTACAGCAATCCGAGAATATCATATGGAATCAGCCCTCCGAATTAACTATATTTCTGACTAAAGGTCCATCACAAGAAAATTTCACACCTTTTTTTGTTGACCAGTGTAAGTTTTCTTTTTTTTCCCCTAAATGGATGACCCGAACTTTGAAATAATATTCGGCTAGATAGCGAAGTGTTTATTCGGCCGAATATTCGGTATTCGGCGAATATATATTCGCCATTAATTCGGTTATTCGGTATTATTCGGCTTTTTCACTATTCGGCACATCTAATATTATATATATATACTATCTATATTACTAGAGATCATTATAATTATATATAGATATATATATATATATATATATATATATATAATATTATATCTATATATATATATAGTATATATAGGTATATATATATATATAGTAAGTAATATATATTATATATATATAATATATATATATATATATATATATATATTATATATATATATATATATATATATAATATTATTATATATTATTAATATAATTTTTTTTTATTTATTTTTTCAACAGAAAAAATGATTTTGTGGTCGTTGCAAGAATTGTGTGAGGTTGGAGTTGCTGTTGACATTTGCAATGACTTTGAAATGAAAAATATTATATTCAGCATTTTAGACCATCAAGATTGCCTCGAAGGAAATATTAAAGTTGAAAGATGGAATTCTGATATATTAAAAGCTGTTTTACACTTTGCAGAACATTTTCCGTCACATTTGTTGGGAAGAATACAATATTATGTTCCTTTAATAGCATTGGAGATGGTTAAATGGTCGCATTTCCATAAAGAGCTGTTTTGCTTGACTCTTGATTTTAGTAAAGAATTCATTAACAGTTCCATTTTTAAATTCAATGGAGTAATTGATAAGGAAAAGGCAGCTCGAGCATTATTGGAAGAAACAAGTTTGAGAATTTCAACTAGATTCGAAATTGCTTGCTATTATTCCTTCCCAGATATGATTATGAAGTTTTGGGTACAATTACTTGATTTCGATATAAATACTTTCAATTTAGATATGGTTAGATGTTGGACACTATATTTTAGGAAAAGGGATAAAATTTGATGGGGGAATACAACTTTTACATTTTAACTCCTTGATGACTGCAGTGGAGTGTTCCAGCGAAGTTTCATTTCATTATTTCTGGAAGAAATTAAAAGAATTGAGGAGAAAGAAGGAGCTGCCATCAATTTTATGAACCTTTTTATGAAATGTCTAAACAATGGAAAAGCAAAGAAAAATAACGTTAAACTAAGTATTTTTTATATGAGCCATACCATTAATTATAGTTTTCAAATTATAGTAAAAAGTTAAAGAAAAAGAAAAAGTAATTCAACTGATTGGCCGGTCTAAATATACCTACGAGATGCTCAAATACATGCTTAATTGGCCTTATCAGTCTTCATTCTTTGAAATATCAAATTGTGTATGGAAAGAATTACCAAAATCATTGTTTTATTCACTACTACGAGAAATTGTTGTAAAAATTGATGACATCCTTGTTACTAATCTATATGATTATCGACTTTTACTTAGAAAGTTTTGGAATGCAAGCCCAAATTCATTTAAAAGGTTTATTATTCATAAGAAACCACTTCGAAGATTTGGTTCTTTTGAGGAAAAGTCTTCCAATTTTCTTCTAGAAGAGGCATTTGAGTTTTTGCTCAGATTAATTGAAATAGATTTCACCGAAGAAGATGAAAAAAATTAGCTTAATATTAGAAAATGACACAACAGAGAAATTGAAATCGATCTTAGAAAATAATGGGGCAGATCTTTTAATAAAATCTGTTAAAAAAGGAAATTACAGATGTGCAGACTGGCTTCTTAAATGTTGTAAGGTTGAAGATTTGAAAAAATTTAAAAGAAATCTTTTAATTTCACCAAAATTCGTTTCGGCTTTAATAGGAATTTTTTCGAAATTAGATTATTATAGTTTTGATAACATTGTTAAATGGATTTTAGGGACCAAAGAGTTTGTAATATTTAAAGAAAAATTATTCATTTTGATATCTAGAAATTTAAATTTTAATTCGTTTAGTTATTCTGTTAGTATTAGTTCTGATGATAATAAAATGGAAAAAGATTTGGTTCTGGATGTGAAGTATATTGTACAAAAGTTGTTACATTTACTTGACGAGAAAATGAATTACGAAGTCGACGAATTTGCAGAATGGATTTGCGTTTTGAAAGAAAATGTAAATATATGTAAAGTAGGAGTTTATAAAAGCTACAGTAGGCTCTTATCTGCACGGCGTGGACAGAGTTTGTTCTAATGGA
>JABUQX010030111.1:60000-65882 GCA_015478945.1 Trachelipus rathkii
AGAGAAAAGTGGGATATGCTGTGGCTGTAAAAGGAGCCCACTCCCGCTCGGTCATAACGCCAGCTGGAATTAGGGTTTTAATATTGGGTTCGGTACAAGCACATTTAAAGCTATTGAGTAATGATCACTGCCGTAGAAATAATCAAAGCAGAACCAGGTAAAAAGATCCATAAGGAAATTGGAACAAAAGGAAATATCAATACAAGAAGAAGTTTGTGTATTCTAAAAAACGTTCATATGTAGGGGAGTCCTGTGTTACAGGCATCCAAGGGAAAAAGGGGTTAGAAGATCTACAAGGATCTTTAGACTAGACGAAGTAAGGATTACCCATATAGGTGGTGGTGGAGGTTGTCACGTAACTCCGCTATTATGGGCAACCGGAGTAGGGAGCTGCTTAAAAAAGATCAGCTAAGTCCTAGCCTTAGAAATTCCTAATCGGAGCCAAGTTGATCGAGTAGATAGTAAGGTCGTGGACAAATAAATTCGTGCTAGTGCTGCCACTGCATGAAGTTTTATAAAAACTAATATATATGTTTCCACATATGTCTCTTCTATTTTGTTTATTTTAGTGTTTGGATGTGGGATGTAAAACTATTATGTGCTTCCACTTGTATTTATCACAACGTTTTGGTGGATTTTGTACTTTGCAGCTGTCTTTGCTATATCGGATATAATTGTCCAGAATTCACTAGGCACAAGAAAAAGGCCACTTATCGAAAAACAATTCTAGCACGTGCGCGTTTTCAAATTCATAATATTCAAAATGTTAAAGATATGGAGGTATTTTTTTTTTATTTTCATTTCCCCACTATTTCAATCTATCTCTATTCGCTTTGGCTTCAAGTCAACTAATCAATTTACCTACTAAGTTTAAATAAGTGCAATTAACTACAGCCTTCAGGCAGAGTTACGTAGGTCCTATGAGAACTTCTCAAAGAGCATCAAATCTTTGAAAAACAATTTTTCAATTATATTTTTTAGTCTTTACACTTTATTTTGAAGAGGGATTGGAGAATAGGGGACAGGTTTGTGAATGAGTATACTTGAACCTTCCATATCATTGTCACCTCTTTCTATAGAGGTTAGAGCGATTTATATTCCGGCGATTGAAAGAAGTAGCGATGACATAGTCGAAGTTCCTGCAAACATATGCACTTTAGTGAACATGTTTATTAGTTTAGCAAGTTCTTCAAAATTAGAGTGGTAGCCACGACAATTCCGTGAGGGAAAGTGGTCATACTGTGTAGTTATAAATATTATGATGATGGTCTTTTTGAGACAATTATCTCTATGTGACTAGGGGTAGTCTTGGAGGTGGATTCAGATGGAGAGGAAAGGCTGAGACGTGGATCTCGACGAAGGGCGACAAATCCTGGTGGCAAAGAGATTTGGGTTGTACGACTGATTTTGGGAAGGAGTTTTCAGTGCTATTTGGTGAAGGGGCTTCGCCACGAATGCGAGATAAATTGAGTTCAACCAAGTCCATATTATTGTTCGGATTTGGTAAAGCAACCAAAATGCTCATGTTTAGGAATGGGAGCGGTATCAGCATCTACCAAGCAAGCAGATTCAGAAATGTGTTGGAGATATGGAGTTGTTTCCATGGAAAAATGGGGAAGGAAGGTGTCACCGGAAAGGTGTCATTTTTTTTTGAAAAGGTGTTGGGGTTGCGATATTGGGTTCTAATATAGGATTCGTTGGATTGACAAGGTCTGATATTGGAGATTTTGCCAGCAATTCATCATGCGAGTGATTTTCTGAGATTGGATAATTTGATTTAAGAACGGAGACCTCTGGGTCTCCTTTCATGCCTCCAACAGATCCCGAACGCTTGGAGGGTGGACAGTTTTCCATTCGCCTCTCTCTCGGAAGCGCAGGAAACATTAGAAAGAGAGTGAGTCATCACATCAAGCTCCATTTGAAAGCTGTTATCCATTTCATCCGCTAGGACATAGAATCCTTTTGGAGACTGCTCGAATAGGAAATTCGGAAGAAGAATTATAGGAAAGATTCAGAAGAGGCTGGAGTAATCTGCAAACTATTAGGTCTATTCGAAGTTTGTACCTATTCAAGTGTCTGTATATTTGTTTGGGGATGATTGATGGGTTGTTTGATATTAGCTGTGATTGTTTGGGTGCAATCTATTGAAGTTATCGCTTTTGTCTCTGGAATGGACTTATGGCGAGGTCTCTTCTGAGTTGCATTTTTTGCGTCTGGGGTTAATGTGTTTTTGTTTAAAACTTCGGATGCTTTGTATTTTAACGAATAATAATCTTTCGCCTGGTGATTATTCTTTTCTTTGTGTTTAGGAACATCTTTTCAATGTTTTCCAATTTTTGTGTTGGATGAACCAACTTAGTTTTCATTGCTGGTTTGCTGAAAACTGGTACTCGGGTTTAGGGTTGAATGAATGGCTTTTTGGACGGGAGAATGAATCAAGGGCTGATTTTGTACTATTTGAGGAGTCCGTAGTTTGGGTAACACAGGCAGACAGGTTACAGTAACTGCCTGAGTTTTGCTGTGATTTGAGAGAGGAGTTCTGCTAGGATGGGGTTGTGTCGGTGGATAACAGGCGGAGGCATGGGGGCAGCTGCAATTGTAACGTAAGAATGCCTTTGTCTTTATAGGATATTTTCCATTGAACTGTCGTATGGCATCTCTCCTGTTCAATTTATGTATGATACATAAAACCAAAACCTATTGTTCAAACAGGTAAGACGGGCATTTGAATGAAAAAGCACTATGGGTTCCTCCACAGTTTTTACAGTGTGGTGTATTTTCACAGGGAGTGTAAAATAATTCTCCTCAGACTGGGCATATGTCATCCGGTTCCCTACAGTATTTTCGGGGATGACCAAACCGTTGACATTTAAAGCAACGTCTGGGTCGAGGGATAAATGTGAGAACATTGTAACTTGTGAATCCTATTTTCACCTTTGTAGGTGGATGAGGAGTAATTAAAAAGTCACTAGTAAACGAGATATTTGGGGTGTCAAGTGATCCGACTAAGGGCAAAATCTATAAATGTTTGTAACGGAAAATCTTTTCTGATGAAGATTTCTCATAATAACAGCTGTGTCTTCGTCTTTTTGTTTAAAAGAATAAATAGTGCCTTTAGACGTGTTTCTTATTTCGTAAGGAGTAGAAATAAGAGGAATGCTTGCGAGAGACGTTAAGGATGACAAAATAGAACTTTGATTCCGGTTAGCAGCTTGAACGAGAAGGGACCCATTTCTCATTAATGTGACTGGAGGGTCTTCAACTCCTAAAGCTTTTTCAAGTGCATCGATAAGAAGATAGGTTCTTTGCTCAGTAAGAGCTTTGGAGGTAGAGGATCGCAGTATGTAATAAATCGGGAATGATGCGCCCGCGGGCATTCCTGGAGGGGATGCAGCGTATGGAGTAAATGAATGAGAACGACTATGACTGGGGGAACCTTTGCGGGATTGTCCTAACCGTTTGGGCACCTGGGGTGTTAGGGGCATACCAGTCGACAAATCTGAAATTATGCAAAGGACCCTCAGGTGTATGAGAAGGAAGAAAAGCGGAGGTGCATGCTGGTCTAGAAGTAGTAGGGACCGAGGTGGAGGCTAGCTGGGAACCAGATTTTTAAAGGATTGGATGTTAATTTTTTTTTTTTTCGTTCTCAACCCTTCTTTTAATAACGTTTTTTTTCTTTAATTAATTCTTCCATAAAAAATATTAAAACACAAACTTCGTCTCCATGAATGAACAGTTAGGACAATAACACAAATGAAACATGAGTGAATAACAGGATGGGCTGGAAATTCGTATATTTCATAAGGAAGAGTAATCTTTCTCCTCTCATCAGGTTACAGGCCAGAGACCCACACAATCTCCTGGACCCCACCCCATAGATTAGGATGTAGATGTAGCCTCGGAAAATCCTCCCGGAACTCTACGCCAATATAGAAGATAAACTGTGATAAAGAAGGTGGATTGAAAAGACGGAAAATTTATATGAAAAATGAAGGTGAGCCACGATCCTGCTCCCTCTGGGACTTCTGTTGCCTCAAAATTGATGGATTCTACATTGGAGGATATGGATTCCTTTCTAGCCCGTATTTTTGGAGACGAATCAGTTGTGGCTGCTGGATCAACTTCTAGTATGCCTCCCCGATCCCCTCCTATATCCCTTCTTTGGGACCTTATCCTTCCCCTAGATTCGAGACGCCTTCGGGTGGGAAACGGATGATTCCTTGTACCTACCGAGGTAAGGTTGTGCAACTCCCTGATGATACTCAACCTATCACCACCAGAGTTACCGACAGATCTGTTGAAGAGATCGCATTTCCCACCATGGCTAAGTTCTTACAATGGAATTGCCGCAGCTACTATTCTAACTTTAAAGAGTTAGCCCGACTTATTGAATTTCACCATCCAAAGGCCATATGGCTTCAGGAGATTCAGCTTCGTGGCCGACATCTTCGGCAACCTTCAGGATACAGGGATCCTCTTGTGTCTACAAATCTTGGCCCTAATGAGAGAAGGGAGAGGCGATTATCTTCCACGAGTCTGTCCCTTTTACTCCCTACTTCTACAAACTCCCTCACATGCTGTAGCGGCACGTGTCCACTTGAACCTCACCTTGACGCTGTGTTCATTTCATCTTCCTCCTAGCTATCCATACATCAAAACGGATCATGAACACCTGTTTGTGCAACTTCTACAACCTCTCCTCATTTTGTGAGATTTTAACATACGCCATCCGATATAGGGAGATTCACTTACGTCTCCGAATGCCGAGTGGCTGCTTTAATGTTTGTAGCAGTTCTCTCTGGGATGTTTGAACACTGGTCGACCAACTCATGAACGCTTTGATACTCGTTCTTCTACTTGCGTGAATATCTCCTGCTCCATTTCCATCATAGACACATATCTATCGGAGAGGTCACCTTTCCTCTGTGGGAGTGATCATTATCCAATTTTTGTCATCTCTCAGCTCCACCCCTTCGCAGCCCTCGTACTCGGCATGGAGATATGACCTAGTGGACTGGACTTTGTTCTGGCAGGCTACGGAAATGCCTTTCCTCCCCGCGCTTGACACCTTTCCGATGCCTATTGCGGCTTTCAAGTTTTTCCAGACTATTATTCTTGGAGCTGCTGAGACTAGTATTCCTTGCTCACAGCAGTGCCATCGTTCTGCTACTTCTTGGTGGTCTTGGGAGGTGCACAAGCCAATCGAGAAAAACGAAAACTTTATAGATCGTACAAACTGTTACCTTCCCAGGCAAATCTGATCTTATTTAAGGCCGGTGGTGTTCGATCTCGTTTCATTAACAGAAAGACCAGGAGCCAATACTTTCGTACTTACGTCTCTACCGTCGACTCATCCACTCCTTTGCCTTCCGTTTACAAGGTTATTCGGAAAATCTCCCGGAAGCACCACTTTTATCCCCCAATCGTTCTTAAACACTGTCCGAACGTGGTCTGAGCACCAAATGCGGTTGTAGACGAATTGGGGTACCAATTTTCGACTTGCTCCAGTAAGTTTACATGCATTAACCATTCCGTTCTAATCGCCTGTTGATACGTCCTCCGGACTTCTATTCTCCTTATAACCTCCTTTTTACGGAGACAGAATTTCGGGAGGACCTTGGGGCATGCAAGGATGGAGTGCTGGGGGCAGATGGCGTTTCTTACTAGATGATATGCCGTCTGCACCCGTCCGCCTCAGCTTTTCTTCTCACCTTGTACAACCTCATCTGGGTGAGGAATATTTTCCCACCCGTTTAGCAATCTGGGAAAAAACCTGAATTTGATGACTGACAACCGCCCTATTTTTTGACATGTCACACTTGATGGAAAAAAATGGTTGCCAACCTTCTTCTCCCGACTCTGGAAAAAATACGGGCTTTCTC
>JABUQX010030112.1:0-5000 GCA_015478945.1 Trachelipus rathkii
GTATATATATATAATATAATATTATATATAATATATATATATATATATATATATATATATATATATATTAACTTATAACTATAATATATATATATATATATATATATATATATATATATTATTTATTAGTTTTACCCTTGGTTAGCCAATTATACATTAGAGAGTTATATTTTTTATTTACACTTTTAAAAACATTTAAAACAAAATTTTTTGATACACAAGCTTTTGCTCCTGCTATGTGGAGCCTCTTCAGGTGAACAAATCGATGTTTTGATTTTTTTCCTATAACTGTCAATTTGCTGCTTGGTTATTCAAAAGGCTTTTAAAAGTAAAAGGGGGAGCGGTACATAATAGCGTTTTGTATACTATCTATTTTGTAGTCTCCAGAGCCTTGGTTATAGTTGGGGATATTATATATGCAAAAGCTTTCGGCAATTTTTCTTTTGTTACTGTTATTAATGTGTTTTATGATGCTGCTGCTATTAATGTTTATGTGATGATTTTCTGTTTGACGGTGTTGGGTGAGAGCTGAGTTTTGGTTGTCTGTTTGTAATGCATATTTGTGTTGGTATATTCTTCTATTATAGTCTGTGGTTTCTCCTATGTAATGAGCGTTACAGTTTGTACAGGGAATTTTGTAAATGCATGGAGGGTTTATTTTTGGAGCTTTCGGGGGTTTCAGAACTTTTTTAAAATTAGGTTATTGGAAGGAATTACGGTTATATTTTTTGGTATATATTTTTTAATGTGATGTATGTTTATATGGGGTATAGGTAAGAAGGTCTTATTTTCTATGTTTTCTCTTTGTGTTATGTCATAAAACCTTGTCTTGGCTTTTTTATATGCTTTGGTTATTATGTTATTGGGATATTTTAATTTTTTGAAGGTTGTTTTTAATAAATCAGTTTCTTGTTTTAAATGATTGGGGGAACAGATTTTAAAAGCGCGGAGGTACAAGGAGGAAAGTGTCGCAAGTTTTGTGTTTGTTGTGTGGGCGGAGTACCAATGTATGTAGTTGGGTGTGGCTGTGGGTTTTCTATATACTGTATAGGATGGTTTGGTGTTATGGTCCCACATGATTAATGTGTCTAAAAAGGGTAAAGAGTTTGTGCGAATGTTTGTGTGAATGTTCTTTATATGGTTAAGAATCTGGTCAATATCTAGTTTGTACTTTTATTTATATTAAAGATTTATATATATATGTATATACTAAATATATAATTATATAAAAAATATATAAAAATGTTATATATATATCTATAAAATAAAAATATATATAATATAAAATAATTAATATATATATATATAAATATATATATATATATATATATATATATATATATATATATATATATATATATATATATATATATATATATATATATATATAAATTATTATTTTTTTTTATTAAAGAGTATATATATATCATATATATACATATATCCGGCAGGAAGAAATCTAAGAGGGGGGGCCAGATTTTTTTTCAATTCGAATTTCACAAGGAAGCATAATATATATATATATATATATATATATATATATAGAGTATATACAAGTTTATATTTGGTATATATATCTATATATCAATATATATTTTTTAAAAATATATATATATATATATATATATATATATATATATATATATATATATATATATATATATAATGAGTACTTACAAGTTTTTTTTGGCGTTTTTCTTTTGTTTTTCGAACCGTCTTCGACGTTTACGCACCGGCGGCACTGTATTTACTATTTGAATCTAAATTTATATTTGATAATAAATGTCTGATATTGAATGCTTAATTCACTATGTCAGTCAGAAATTAAATTTGAAAAGACTGTGTAAGTCATATATGACCTTTTTTATTCTCTTCCACATCACAAGTTAAACTGAGAACTATTAAAAAGTAGTTGCGAAAAATATTTGGATTGGTTGAGGCAAGACTTAAATAACTAATTATTGTTTTTTTTTATTCCAGTCGTAATTTATTGTTATTGGAAATAAAAATTTATCTCTCTTCCGTTTCCAATTCTGTTATAACTCATCAATTAGTTGTGTTTTTTTTTCAAAACTTTTTTCTCTGTGAACCCACTGAGCAAAAATCCATTTAATCGATCTTTAGAAATGGTTGACCTTAGCCAATTTTGAAATCTTCTTAAATGCTGAATGATCTGGGCCAATTGTAGCAATGCGTTGGAGGAAGCTTAGCAAGAATTTTAATTGCTTTGTAAAACAACAGGAAAATAAAAGCGCAATGTTTTAGGATCAGTTCAATATAGCACACATTTTCGTCTTCATCTAACCCTTGGTCCCCATCTGAATTCTTCCATAAGTTGAACCATGATTGTGCTTCACCTTTCCAGTTCTCAATATGTATATTAGTTTAAGTGGATTAAATCTATCTGTTTTATTCAGATATGGTTAAATTTTTAATTTGAGGGATGTAAAATAAAGAGAAATGTTGGTATTCTGTTGTCGTCCGAAAATCTGAAATGCAGAGACGAAATAAGTGAATCTAGGTATGGTATAAATAGAGAAACTCTGAAATAATCCTCCACAGAACTACATGAAAAGTTAGGTCTTTGCATTTGTTTGGACACTATACGTGGCATTGAGAATTCTATAAAATAAAAAATTTCTGTAAGTTCCTTAACACTGGTAAAAAGTTCCTTGAAAACAGACGCGACATGTTTTTCGTCTCTATTGTTTTTTACTATTTGTAACACCTTTTCAACGTGACTGTGAACCTCTTCCAGATTGATAGTTTTAGTTTGAAGAATGTTCGTGACAGGCTCAAAGTAAGAGGAATACTTGGCCAGGATAACTAAGCAAATAATGAATTTAGGAGTTCCTTTTTGCTGACGAAAGTTGAAATGCTGCTGTTCCTGTGGCCTTTGTTACTTCTGAATCTGATGACGACAAAGTTTCCAAAACCGATTTAATGTGAATGAAATTTTCAAAAAATTCTAATGGACTTTTGTATTTTGAGGACCATCTTGTTTCGCATAGCATTGATAAATTCATTATCAGTTTCCTACGCAATGGGCTTTCACGAAAAAAATCTATAACTTTCTTTCACTGGACACAGTATTTTCGAAATTAAACGGGACAAGATTCAAGCTCATTAACAACTAAATTAAGCATTAGAAGCACAGTAGAAAAATTTGGCCTTGGGATATTGATCCATTTCTTTTCCATCCATGGTTGAGCATCCATCAAATCCAAGTCCAACGACTTTATTCATATTTAAATTGTAAGCTTCTCTGGTAGTCAATAAAATGACTTCTGCTATACTCTTCAAGCTTTTAATTTTTTCACGGAGTAAAAACCTACAAAATTTCTTCTCTAACTTCAAACTCCTTCTATAACGAAACGACGCTAATTGACAGCTCCATCACCCAGAAAATGTCAGCTGGTTTCATTGCTAAAAGTGAAAAGTAACTTCACTATCGTTCAGCTTCTCCACAATGTTTTTACAAATTAGGTTCCAGCATATGGATATGAGCTCATTCTGGACCATATGTGATTTGTATCTCCCCTTGATTGTAACATGCTCGAGTAAGCACAGCATCACCCAGCTTCAACTCTGAATTTTTAAAAATCCGAAAAATTACCCGTATCTGCAGTATTACTGCCTCGAGCAAGCCTTAGTTCCATGCGGTCCACAGAAGATCAAAGTTGAAATGATTGCAACACTATTTTTTTCGATAATATAAATGTTAAGCATATTTAATGTTCAAAAACATTAAACGTTTATTAAAATTTATTTGATTTCAATTTTTCCCTCTACAGCCAGCATACTATGCCACTAGAAGAATTAACATGGTTCCTTGCATGTGTGAGTGAAAGTCTTTATATTTTAGGATTGGTCTAAATGAACCCAAAGACCCTCTTTTGACGCAGGCCTAAATAACACGCCATAATTTACAGAAGGGTCCTTTTAATTTTTTTGAATATACTAACAATGAATTGTATTGATTTAGCCAATCGTAAAGGAAAACCTTTTACATCCTGTGATATCTTGCTTAAAGTTGTGGTTTAGTTGTGCTTTAGTGGTTTGCATGGATTTGTTAATAAATCAAATTTTAGATTGTTAGTAATTCTATTTTGAGTAATGTAATTTCCAATATCCAAACAACGATTTTCAACAGTTGGTTCTACGGCAGATGCGGAAGCTTCATTCATATGATTAATACAGGTACCGACAATACTCGGGACGGCATTAGCACTGCCATTTGCATTAACACTAAAATATAAACCAGTAACATCATTCAATGTGCCAGTGGTTTGTTTAGTCAAAGAGTAATTTATCCATTGTGATAATTTAAAATAATTGTTTTCCTTTTTAAATTTGCTACCAATCTTATAACTATATTATATATATATATATATATATATTATATATATTATATATATATTATAATATATATTTATAATATAGTATATATATTATATATATACATACTATATATATATAATAATATATAATATTATATATATAGATATATATATAATATATATATATATATATATTATATTAATATATATATATATATATATAATAGATAATATATAATAATAGATAGAAATGGGGGGCAAAAAATTGCGAGACTTTTAAAAGAAGTTTATTTAAAGCGAAAGTTAGATAAATAGGTATTAAATGTAGAAATTTTGGTAACAAGAATAAAAAGTTTTTTCATAATTCACTCCAAAAATATAATAATTGAATTGCACCCAATCCATCTGTTTTATTCGTCACGATATAGCTGCTCCTCCATATCAGATTCATAACTAATACAGGCCCGTCCCTATGCGAACGCAGGGTTAGGTTCCTGACCTCCGCCGCGTTATAGGCGACATCGGCGTGATAACTTTAACCTCCATGATGAAAAATTCATTTGATTTTAAAATTTTTACCTATGTATAAGGGGAATAAAATAGCGCAGTATTTATTTATCTTAAATAATAATAAATGAATAAATTTGCAGATATAATGTA
>JABUQX010030112.1:10000-48416 GCA_015478945.1 Trachelipus rathkii
CCTCCTGGGAGAAAACATGGATCACAAAGACATGGAGGAGGCAAAAGGACGTGTAGATATTAGTTACGGTGTGTTTAAATTACAAAAACTAATAAATGTGTTTTTCTTCCTTATAAAAGCATGCTTTTTATTATCGCACTAAAGTTTACTTTGGTAAATAAATTTGTTAGCTAACATCCACTGGCCAAGGCTTAAAGTCGCAGGCGCATAGGCTTATTAGGCGCAGGCGCATTGATGTGACCAAAAATATAGGGCGTGATAGGCGCTAGGCGCATAGCGCTAGGGCGACTAGGTCCTGGCGGCATAGGCGCAGGCGCGCCCAGCTCTGATATATATATATATATATATGAAAGTTTGCATAGCCTGACTTTCTGAAAAAAAAATTTGTTTGCTGCTCAAAATCGTAGACATATGCTATTTTTTAATATAATTTAAGAATTTGAAATCTTTAATTAGTATATATATATATCTCAGTTTGGTTAGGTTAAGTAAGGTTAATTAAGTTATTTAAGGCTAGATAGATTTAAATAATTAGGACTTGTTTTTTTAATATTTTTATAGGTGTGAAGTTTTTACTGAAATAAAATGTGCTTGAGATTGAAAATAAATGCTACTTTTTTTATTATAATTTGAAGTGGTTGAAATATTTAATTAATATATATATATATATATACAGTGGCGTATTTAAAGGGGGGGTGGCCCCCCCCAAAATTTTCCTAGACACTAATAAAAAATTTTTAAGTATCATATCCGTTAATAATATAAAATGCAGAAGTAAATTAATTTGATATAATTCGTCGCTGTCAGGAACAAATCTCGTAGGTCCATTAGTTAAAGCTAAACTTGAAACCATCAGAGAAAATGCAACATTAGAATTTCAGCTGATTTTTGAAGAATGTGTAAGCGCATCTGAATCTGAACTGAGTATTGAAATTGTTGTACCAAGAATTAACAAATTCCAAAAATACAGACCCAACATTCATACTTCCGACCCACAGACTTATTATCTCACATCCATTTATATCAGCATTAGGAGAGAGGTTTTTAAATCATAAAAAAAATTATTTCTTCCTTGCAATTTGTCATACCGAACGTGTAATGTGCCATATGAGAAGATAAAAGATTGTGTAATATTTTACAAGGAAGATCTCAAAGCCCAAATGAAGATTTAGTAAAAGCAGAATGGGATTTATGGAAGTTGAAATGGCATCACAGCACAGGTCGCCCAAAAGCAGCAATAGATGGACTAGTTTCTTGTTCGCAGTCACAATTTCCAAATATTTACATCTTGTTGCAAATACTGGCAATTTTACCCGTGTTTAATGCTTCAGTAGAAAGAAGCTTTTCAACAATAAGACTTCTGAAAACCTACTTGAGAAATACTATTGGAGATGAAAGACTTATTGACTTGCCCTCCTACATACATCGGAAATATTGAAATAAAATTGAAGATGTTATCTCGAAGTCGCTCACTCTCATGTCAGGCGATTAAATTTAACAATTTAGGTAAGATGATTTTAGTAATTCATATAAATTCTTCCCATTTTTTCTTAGGAATTTAATATTTTGTCCTTCCACTTTATAAAGATATATATATATATATATATATATATATATATATATATATATATATATATATATATATATATATATATATATATATATATATATATATATATATATATATAAAGAACGATTTTGTTTGGCCCCCCCCGAAAAAAAATTTCTGGATATAATTCAATTGCATATATATATATATATATATATATATATATATATATATAGATATATATATATATATATATATATATATATATATATATATATATATATATATATATTTAAGTTTGGTTAGGAAAGTTAAGGGTAAGTACGCAGAAGGGCTTTCACTCCAAATTTTATAAATTTTGGAAATAATTTTGAAATAATTTTGAAAATAAATGCTACTTTTTTTATTATAATTTGAAGTGGTTGAAATATTTAATTAATATATATATATATATTTATATATATATATATATATATATATATATATATATATATATATATATATATATATATATAGCTATATATATATATATATATATATATATATATATATATATATATATATATATATATATATAGCATAGATATATATATATATATATATATATATATATATATATATATATATATATATATTATATATATATATATATATATATATATATATATATATATATATATATATATATATATATATATATATATATATATATATATATATATATTTATATATTTTTATATATATTATATTTTTTTATATATATTTTAAGTTTGCGGTTAGGTTAATTAAGGTAATAGTAGCGCAGAAGGGCTTCACTCCAAATTTTATAAAAATTACAGAATATACTCTAAAAAAATATTAATGAAGAATTAAAAAAAACAAATGTGGTGGTATCTTTAGGAAAAGAAGTTACAGCCTCTCAAAGTTGTGCTAAGTGAGCCTTACTTTTTCTTCTTTTTATAGTTGCTATACCTTATTTTTTTTATTTCCAAATCTCCCTATTTTACTAAAAAAAAATTTTTACCATAAAAACCAAGCCAGGGAGAATAGGTGGGCAGCTCTTCCTGGGGGTACCCTGTAACCCTGGTCAAAATACACTATATGATGCCCAATCCACCCATATATTTATCCAATCCTTTCTTAAATATTGCAACTGAGTCACACTCAACAACCTCCTGTGGCAAACCATTCCAAAAATTAACAACCCTATTACTGAGTAAGTGTTTTCTTATATCCATCAAGATGGCATGCCTTCTTCCTAGTTTTCTTAGTGCCCCTGGTCTCCTATCCATGGTCTACTAAAAAGAATTTATTGGCTTAAGTATTATGAAGAGATGTAAGTATTATGTAAACTTGTATTAGCTATGTAAACTTGTATGATGTCCCCTCTAAGAAAATGCCATTCTACAGAAAACCATTGTTAACTAATTCAGCCTCTCCTCATAGCTCTAACCCTCAAAGCTAGAAATTATCCTTATTGCTCTCCTTTGCACTCTCTCCAGCATATCTATTTCTTTTCTAAAATAAGGAGCCCAAACTTTTGCAATATGGTAAAACATGATTAAACCTACCTGGAAAGACTTAAAAGTATTGGAGTGAACATGGTTAAACCTCAATATTATAAATATTAATATTTGTTTAGATTGTTGTTTAACTTTCATTATTTGCTAATTAACTCTAGAAACTAAAAATTTAATATTTATGAATCGCTGATGGAATAGGATTGCTTAATATACAATGCTATTTTCACAGTATTTTTACCATCTTATCTTTCATGGTTTGTAGAACAATATCACTATTTTGATAAAGTTGCTTCATATAAATTTTAAATATTTAAGTGCCCACATCAACTCTTACTATAAGTTCTAATAATTATTTAATGTTATACCTAATTCTAATTTTTTATCTTATAAATAAATATTTGTGTAATATCTGATATTGTTGGAAATATTTTCGAAAGACTCTTGGATTTGGACATTTTATTTCAAAACTAAGTAGCTAATTATAGGGGGGTTTGTTGGTAATATTTTTTTGAGTCCTAATGAAAACTAGAAACTTGAAATCTATGTAATAGCATTCTATAGCTTGAGAAAGTGCTGGGAAAATAAAATTTAATGATAAAAATACATTTAAATTATTGAAATCTATTTAGAAATTCACCAAACTAGGCTGTTATCAGCTACCCTTCCTTAGCTTAAGGGTCAAAATGGGTAACTATTGAAAGATGTCCAAAATTAGACCAATGTATTGATATTCAATATGTCAGTATATGACTAGGCAATAGGCATTAGGATGTGAGGTTGTGTTAGGGAAATGTAATCTAATGTATCTAACATAACCTTAATATGTTCTCCCTAATGTGTAACACTTAATGATTTATCAATATATCAATCTATAAATATTTAAAATGATACTCTTCACGGTTAAACTTTCAATAGAATAAGAATCATATAAGTTCCACCATGAATAAAAAATTACCTTTAAATTATTAAATTTCATTTTCCCAGCACTTTCTTGAGTCATAGAATGATACTATGTAAATATATCACTTCCGTTGCTTTAATTAGGACTGAAAAAAACATTACCGACAAACCCTGCACAAATTTGGAAAACTATAAATAATATAATTAGTGAGTAAATAATAGAGTGCTGTAGAATTTAGGTATGAAAGTTTTAACTTTTAATTTTTATTATTGAATTATTCACTCAAGAAAATTAATTTATAATAAATTTTTGTAAGTATCCTTATAAAGTTTAAATGCTTTTGTTTCAGGATAACCAATTTTTTATAACATAACATGGAGTAGTTGTTGCTCTTGCATATTTATAAATATTATTTGACAAAATATTTTGATTAAAAATGCTTCAGATAATTAATATTCAGGATGAAGAATCACTTTCTTATCCTTTATGTCTTTTACGTATATCTGGCACTCCAAATGGGGAAAAAGAAGGATTTGTTAGAAATTTAAGTGATGATAATGAAAACTATAGCTCTTATACTATTGTAAACCATTCATTTAATGCTTTTGTTTTCCTTAAAAGTGGGAAAAATGTTATTGAAGTACAATGTGGTAATGAAAACACTTCTAAAACAGTATATTATAATCCTCCTTCTCATTCAAGATCTGTTCGTCTTCTTTATATTACATGTCTTAATGAAGAAAAATTTCAAGGTCCTCCAGAGATGATAAGAGATGCCAATGAAGCTGTTAAGAGGATTCAAATAGGAGCACTTTTAATGCAGACATTTTTGGCTGAAACGCTCTGCTCAGAAGGTCTTGGAAGGAAAACGTTTCAACTTGAGATGACTAAGCAAGGAATGCCAAAAGTCTTTATAATTCAGATTCCTTTAACTATTGAAGAATCTCACAAATTTCCTGAAGAAAAGCTGTGGGAAAATATTGCTATTCAAATTTTGTCATCACCTTTAGCAAGCAGATCATGTAAATACTTAGCATTCTTTTGTGGAACAAGATTTATGAATCCTCAGAAAATGAAAATTGAAAATGAAAGACAAGTTCTTGCCATGACAAAAGGGCATGTATCTTTGGGTGGTGGTGGACTTGCTTTGGTTGGGACAGGTGCCCTTTATACGTATGCCTCTAATATTAATGACATCTTAAAGAATCTTAGTTCTGAGAAGAAAATTGATACTCTGAACTTGATGGATTTTAGTGCAAGGAGGTAAGTTCATTTTATAATTAAAATTTAATTTATTTACCCTAGCATATTATGCCAGTATCCCGCTGTTAGGTAGTAAGAAGCTTTATTATTATTATTATTATATATTATTATTATATTATTATTATTATTTATTATATATATATATATATATATATATATAATATATATATATATATATATATATATATATTTATGATATATATATATATATATATATATAATAATATATATATAATATATATATATTAATTATATGATATATATATATATTATATAATATATATATATATTACTGGTGTATACTTTGTCCTCTCCTAGGAAGAAACAGGGCTTCCTCAAGATATTGAAGTACACAGCAGGTGGGCTCAGAGATTTTGTTAGAAAAAATGTAGCAAGGTTTGTGTCTGATGTCTATTAAGGCATGACAGTCTATGGCAGTATGTCCTGTATCACGTTAATATGGGAAAAACCCTTTTGGTCAAGTGGGGAGGGTGCTTATTGATTTCTATATTGTCATTCTGAAGTGAGGGAATGGTGCCCAGAGTGGAGATGGGACAATATTATGCAGGTTGATACCTCAAGTTTGTTTCAAGGCGAATATTCTTTGGTAGACATGTTTGATATACTGGTGTTATTTGATATTGGGAGATCATCCTAGAGTAATTGTGTCTGAATGTGTTTAGTAATGGAAGTATCAGGTTTGATGGAAGTGGAAGCCATGTTGTATAATATGTTACGATAATCACATGCTGTGTGATTTTTCTCTCTTGTAGGTGTGGAGTTTGTAATATTTGATGCAGGGGTGACTATTGAGAGTGATGTCTGTAAATTGACAGCAGATCATGTAAAATGTTAATAGCTGTGGATGGGTGTGGAAAAAGTCATCCTGTTTATTATCCTGGAGCTTTATTGTGGTTTCTAAGGTTCTTAATTGGATTGAATATTGTGGGAGGCCCAAGAGGTGATGCATAATTTAAGAAGGAGACGGATGTATTGTCTGTATACTATTGTGATATCTTTATGTTGGTCAAAGTTAGTTCCAGTTAGTGTTTTCATTACACTTAATTATGGTGTAGCTCTAGAAGTGAATATTGTTGTGGGATGAAATGTCAGTGAGTGTCCAAGGGTCAAACCTAGATACGTTTGTTGTTTGATGAAAGGGAGTCTATTCTTTGAAAGAAATATTGCTGCATGGGTGTTAGAGATTCTTCTGTCTGAGGTCAGTAGGGTAATAGTGGTTTTTTGAGGTAATGCAATCATTCTGTTCATTTTTAAATATTGTTCTTGTTGGTTTATGTATTGTTGCAGTTCTCTCAGTGCTATATTTAAAGGACTTTTGAGCTGAGATTGTTAGATCATCAGCATGACTAATAATTTGTATGGAAATGGGATGAGGGAGGTTATGCATAAAAAGGTTAAAGAGTGTAGGTGAGAGAATGGCTTCCTGGGGGACTCCTCCATTAAATAATTTGTGTGAATGGGAGTAGTGGTGTCCTTGGATGACTTTAGCTTTGCTACTGGACAGAAAATTTGATATTATTATTTTGTTTTTGATTGTTTTATTTGTGTTTAAGAATTTTTCTATTAAAAGGTAAGGGCCCCCCACCTACCTTTTAATAGAAAAATTCTTATCAAAACCCTTGTTGATGTCTATTGCTATAAGGAGGGTACATTGAGTGTGTGTGGGGGGGAGTTTGGTTGAAACCTGTGAGAATATATTGGGTTAGATCAGTAATCAGTAGAAGTGTTTTAATAGTTATTTTGTTGAAAACCATGTTATAAATCTGATGGAGGGATGAGGGTTTTAATATTGGTATTTTATATATATATAGTATATATATATATATATATATATATATATATATAATAATGTATATAGTATATATATATATATATAATATATAATATATTATATATATATATATTTATACTATATATATATTATATATAATATAATATAATATATATAATATTATATAATTATATATATATATATATTATATTATATAATATATATATATAGGTATATATATATATATTATATATACTGTATATATATATATTATATATATATAATATATATATATATATATATATATATATATATATATATATATATATATATATATATATATTATATATATATATATATATATATATTATATATATATATATCATAATATTATATATTATTTTATGTATTTATTATGTATATTTACTATATATATATTAGTATTGTATATATAAGTATTTTATATAGTATATTATATATATAATATATATATATATAATATATATATATATATATATATATTATATATATATATAGGTATATGCTTCTAGAAAAATGGTTGTGTTGGTTTCCCATGCAATGTTAAATATTTGTATTAGGGCTGTGATAGCATTGGTTCCTAGGTGTTGGAAGTGAATATTGGATAACTTGTTCGGTCTTACTGCTTGTAAGTATAATGTTTTTAATAATGTGAATACTTCTAAGGGAGGGAATTTTTGGAGTGGAGGGGGAGTTGTCTTCTTTGTTGGTTTTCAATCTTTTAAGCCATTTAATAATTTGTTTGTTAGTAGGGGTTTGTGGCTAATTTTTGAATAATGTGATATAAGAGAATTGTATCAGGTTTTTTGCTTTGAATTTTGATTTGTTTACAGATGGCTTTGTGGGTTGGTGGTGATTGAGTGTGTGTGTAGTGAAGTGTTGATTTTTTATTCTACAGAATATTTTTGTAGTGTGGATGTTGTGGTTTAGTTTTTGGGTATACTTTTGCCAATTCATTTTGAAGGTAAGTTGATTAGATTCTTTATTCTTTCATTGAGGTCTATAATTTGATTGAATTGGTCTTGATTCAGTTGGTTGTTTGTCTGAGGGAATTTCTTTGTAGTATATATATATATATATATATATATATATATATATATATATATAATATTATATTATTATATATATATATATATATATATATATATAATATATATATATATATATATATATATATAAATAATAATATTAATATAGTTATATATCATATAAATATAATATATATATCTATAATAGTTAATATACCATAATATAACTATATTATAATATTATTATAAAGTATATATAATATATATACTATATAAAAAAAATATATATAATATATATATATTATATAATATAATAATATTATATATATATATTATATATATATACCCTATATATATATATATATATATTATACGTATATATATAATATATATATATATTATATATATTAATTAATATATATAGGATATATATTCATGGGTGAAAATTAAAGGGGGGGGCTCAATTTTATCAGGGAGGAATATAAAGGGAGCTGTTCTTTCTTTCATGGAACCTGGAGCCTAATGCTGGAGTTTTATGATTTGTATATTATAATTATATATTATCATATTTTTCATTATTATTTATCATTTATTGTGTAATTATTTTCAAAACTTGTGAAATTAGAATGTTACTAACCGGTGATATTAAATTGCAGAAGAACTGTGAAATAATTGTAATTAATCTGTTATATTTTTCATAAAATTAGTTTCATTAACTTAGTAAATGTGAATTATAGTAACGAGAGTTTAGAAAGATTTTGTTATATTTCCAACTGTCGAAGAACTTACCAAATCAGTGAAGTGGAATTCGTGTAAACATTGTTGTTGTCACTCAGTTGAAAACATCTTATCGTCACAGGTGTGTTGTAAATCTGTAAAGGAAAAGAATTAATTTAATATAGTTTAATGTAAAATGATTCATATAATTAATGCAAGTAATTCATATTTAAAGATGTAATTATTAATAGAATATGGGAAATACTTACACAGTCATAATAATATTTTGCAGACTTCTTGTTCTGACAAACCAGAAGAATCTCTAACATCACATCAAACATAGAAGAACCAACAGATGAGATAGTTCCCCTCGTGGATGTTTATATAATACAAAAGGGTATGTTTAAAACCTGATAAATAAAAGATTGATTAAAAATTAGATAAAAAACATTGTAACTTAAAATCTTTATTTTAATAGGGAACTGATTCTGGGCTACGCGCTTATTGTGAAAATTATTCTTTGGATTAAATTATTCTCGGGATTGAACTGTTCTTGGGCTGATGACCAGCCTTGAAAACTAATTTCCGGTTGAAAATTGAAATTGAGAAACTGGCTTTGGGCTGATACCAGCCTTAAACTGATCGTGGGCTGAGACCAAATTCTACAACTGAAACTAAATTACAAACTTACTTTGAAACTTACCTGATATTGAAACACGGTCATATGAAAACCATACCAATATAGAAGCCTTCGTCATTTTTGAATTGTCACTTATATCATCGACTTGGAAAGTTACATCTGTTTTACACTTCATCATACCTGAAAAAGAAAAAGAGATAAAGAGATTGTTCTGCATGAGAATTTCTACAAAGACGAATAAATATAGAACTTACTGAAAATAGCCGAAGTATTCATTTGGAAGCAGGATATATATATCAAAGATAAGTATAGCGATTGTTGAGTGTAATTCACAAACACGACACCACACTTTGCTCGGTGTCAAATTAATTCCTGGTTTATTACACTTGTTCATAGTTGTGGGTCATACGGCATTTCAGCTGTGGGATTGATGTTTCTTATTTTTTCATATTCGCGAACTCAGCTGAGGATACCCTAGCTAATTTTTTTACATATTTATATCTTAAATAGAGGAACTGAAATATTAATAATAAAAGAAAATAAAACTCTTCATTGACTCCTATCCCTGTGGCGATTAGATCTTAGGAAAAAAAAGCATATTATTCAGCATATAGTACAAGTATAATGTTCAGTGAAAAAGGTTTAAGACAGAGGATGGGTCAATGAAGTGTCCCTAATTTATACTTGTATCACTCAAGATGTAAACCTGAGAGTGAGGTTTATCTTTACTTATTAGTTAGTTCAGGTCTAATTATAATAAATAAGTAATAATCATTAATATACTTCTGATCTACATGACACTAACATACACCCACGATCTTTGGGTATTAGTGTATTTAAAAGAGAGTAACAAACAAAAAATCTTATGAGTCTGGAGACGATCTTGGAATGATTTCTACACTAGAGGTTACGTGAGCTTACTCGCATCTGAATCCTCTGGTCAGCGAACTACTCTACGTTAGAATACACATTTCGAATGTCTCCGCTATCCAACGTTGTTAGTTGTAACCATCAAGTTGAAGTTTGTTTACTACATCCACAGGAACAAAGCTAACTCATTGGAGTAGATTGTAACTTGTTATTGGTCCACTTTATTGTTTTTCATAGATCCAGGTTTTTTCTTCAAATAATATATGTTAGATAGGGGAAAAATAACGCAATCCGTGGACGTTACCTCGATCCCCTTAACATAGAAATCATTTAGTCTTATTGGCCGAACAGACCTGAGTGTCTTTAGTTCGGGTGGCCGCGCTTGCGGTGATTTCTGTTCATCATACTGCCCACACCTGCTTTTTTGACGCTAAATTCGTTCTTATTCTTAATTTGGTTTTACTCCGTTTCATAGGAGAACGCATGAAACAATTTGTTTTATTTGGTTCCCTTGATTTACATTTACAATGGATACTAATCTTACCAAGTAAACACTCGAAGTTTTATTGGATTTGGCATTATTTGATCAGGACTTACTGAAAAAGAAATAGGTACGGAAAATCATTCTCGGTCCTCAGAGAAAAATGTGGAAGTACAGGGATCACATCAACCCTACGACTCGAAAATGCAATAGGCGTCAGAAGGTGCGCGGCTGAGGGATATCAAAGGAATCCTTAAATATCTCCAGATCTGATTATTGCCTCCACATGTTTAATGATGATGTTGTCCAGAGTCCTAAAGGTGAACACAGTTAGTAGAAGATGTTTAGTTCACCAAGATCAATAGAACTAATCATTCCAGTTAATTTTTGATACCAACTGGGATGCAGTCACACGTTAGTGGTGAACAACATCCTCTAGCTTTCGACTCCTTTGATTCAGCTAGATGATAATTATAGTAAAATTCCCACGTTGCAGCATGAATTCGTAGATAGAAATACTAACCCAATGGGTGTGAGAAATGAACCACCATTAGGTTCGCAGGGTTATCCTAATCTTATTAGACCAGAAGATATAAGAGACAATCAGTTTCTTCATAATCCTTCTGTAGGACAAGCTAATGTTCAGTATCGTAGTTGTAGTAATCCTTCATTTATGGGGCAGGTTCCTTCCGGATCTTTAAATAGTGGTGCTTATACCAGAAATCCTAACCTTGAACCACATAACTTAACTCAATCTAACCTGGGTTATTCTTATGGTGGTCTACCTCAGTATCAAAATAGGCCATTATTACAGCCTCAGCCTCTGCCTCAACCGCTGCTTCCTAATATGGCTTTACCAAATCAAAGAACCTAATTCAAAGCATCCTAGTAGACTGAAGTCCTTTGTATCCCAGGTCAGCAAATTAAGAATCATTTGGATATGCCTCAACAGAACCCATCTATTAAGCCTGTTCACACCTTCTCAGAATTACGTAACGTTGAAAGTTAGATCCCAGGCAAATATATAACTAATGCAAGGCCCCATCAAGACCTTCAAACATGTATTGGGTGATTTTGAGGCCTTATGCAGTCTCAACACTTATCACCGCAATTCGCCCTCATCAATGGTCGGACTCTAACAGTCGTCAATACTGGAGGGTCGATTCCTTCAGTTATATAAATTATTGGTTAAGGATGATAGAAATTACTTCTCAGTCAGAGATGCACTAATCAAATGGTTTCAAGATGAGGAAATACGTAAGAAAGAGGACCAACTGCAGAAGTATCATTCTGCAAGACGAAGCCGTGGCGAGTCTATAAAAATGTTCGCACTTCGTTTAGAACGCTTAGCTCGAAGAGCCTACAAAGGTATAGATATGCGTGCGCATGAATCTTTACGCACTGCACTGCATTTTTGTGTAGTCTGCCTCCTCATATTGAACAAATTGTACGTCAATTTCTTAAGATGCAGGAGCTAAATAGAAAGTATAGAGTACCATGGGAAGACTTAGTCAATTTCGCAGACTCTTTGGAAGAAAATAATAGCACGGTTCCTCATTCATTCTCACAATCTCAATCAGAGTTTGTAGATAAAAATCATTCTCAGCAGAACAAGAAGGATGATCTAAATGAGACCATTGACTCTGTTATTCAAATAGAGACAGTGTATCCTAATTGGACAGAGAGCCTACACGATCGGGAAACCGAGCGTGTAAGTAAATCATATCAAAATCGTCCTAAGGCCAATAATCGTAGCCCAGTTAACAAACCTTCAGGTATAGTAAATACTACAGAGATACTCGCCGCAGTCCTCCAACTAAGTATGACCAACATCATGGTCGTGCAACTAATAATTCAAACACGAATTCAAGTCCTACTGGTGAGGATAAAAAGAAATTAATCTGCGAGTACTGTGAAAAACGGGGTCATAGAATGAGAGAATGCTACAAATACTTAGGTATTTGTAGCTATTGTAAAAAGAAGGGACACATACGGGCAGAATGTAATTCATATAATTCTGTTCCGTCGTATTCTCAGAAAAATCAGAATACTGGTAGGGTAAATTGTCCTTTTTGTCGAGGCCCTCATCCAGGGATGAGATGTCCAAATAAGACCCCTCCGAAAACACAGGGGCCTTCTCAAAAGCAAAAGAGTCCATCTCCGCGGTCAACTAAAGTAATTACTAGTGGTGTTGTTAAGAAAATTTCATACCAAAATATACCACAGGAGAACAACCAATCACATTCCTCTCCTTTCAAGGAGGTGATCGATCACGGAATCCTAGACCGTTTCTCAATCCGTGTGAGGGTTGTCAGAAATCCCATTATGAGGGTTATTGCACCGGAATTGACCCAGATTCTCATACACCGTTGTTAAACTCCCAGTCTCCACAGTATTGAGTCAACCTGTGGAGATAACATCTGTGGTAGACTCAATTGCAGACAACTCAAAAACCGTGGAAGTTAACTCTGATCAAGGAATAGCTGTCCCTGACATAAATATTATTTCCGAGGTGAGCGAAGCTCCAGCTCTTCGGTTGTCCCAGGAAGATAAACCGTCATTGTCAGATGGTCAGGTACCAATAAAACAGGTAGATTTTCAATATCCTATCGATCCATTGATCGTTCCTGTTACCTTTGGTCCTCGCAGCCCGGGTTCTTTTATTTGTATGGTAGATAGTGGGGCTGGGGTTAGCTTAATTAACGAAGAATTGATTGGGAAAGAATTGAAGGATGTTCCTTTACAACCATCTGCTAGGATAGGAATCAGAGCCATTAGTGGTTTAACTAAAGATCATGTGGCCCCCGTAGAACATTATGTAGAAATACCCTTATATTTCCCTGATAGCGGTTTTATAACCAAACCTATCATCTTTTTGGTGTTACCAATGGAAGTCATGGCGGAATGGATGATCTTGGGAGCTGCGGCTCTGAAAGATAATGACCTACTGCCTGATTTGACGGATAGGGAGTTGCTACATAGAGTAGATAATAGTATGGAAACAGTAGCAAAGGATGAAAGCCTAAAAATGCCATTTTACAACTGTGTGAATGTACATTCAATTAGCATCCCTCCTTTTTCATGTAGGTTAGTTAAGGTTAAGAGTGTTGTAGAAGAAACTACCCCATTGACTTTAGTTGGGTTTCAGGGTTATTCAGAACAGGGTCTTGTCCCTGTATCTGGGGTATTAGACTTGTCCACATGTGATCAAATTGCTGTTATGAATGTTTCAGAGAAAGTGCAACATCTTAGGAAAAACGTTGTTTTGGGGCAATTCATGTCTCTTATAGAAGAAGAGAATAGTTCTATTTCAGTTGGTGCCATTAATCCTATAGCTTCTGAGGCCACCAATAGTGAAGAAGTTTGGACTCCTGAAAAGATTCGGGAAGATTTTCAATTTTCTCAGATTCCCATAGATGAGTCCCAGAAACAAAGTCTTGTCGACGTGTTATTGAAACATCAATCAGTATTGAGTTTCGGTGACCATGACGTGGGCGAAGCTACAAACATCACACACTTCATAGAAGTGGAAAGCCAACGTCCAGTGCGTCTCCCAGTCCGACGATTTCAGGGCCCATTGGCCCAAGAAATCGAAAAACAGTGTCGAGAGTTACTGGAACAGGATATCATCCGACCCAGTAAGTCTCCTTATTCAGCTCCGGTGGTTCCAGTCAGGAAACCCGATGGTAAATTACGTCTTTGTATAGATTACAGGAAGTTGAATGACGTCACTAAAACTGATTCGTTCCCACTACCAAATTTAATCGATATGGTTTACAATATGTATGGGAATACGTATTTTACTACAATAGACTTAGTTCGCGGGTACTATCAAGTAGCTATGGAACCAGATAGTATCGAAAAAACAGCTTTTTCTACTCCTTTCGCACAATATGAATATCTGAAGATGCCATTCGGTGTTAAAAATGGTCCGGCCACTTTTCAACGTGGGATGATGTTGGCATTAGAAGAATTACCATGGTCCGAGGTTATGGTATACTTGGATGATATTATCATCCAGAGTAAAACCATCGAAGATCATTTGATTATTTTGGATAAAGTGCTTTCAGCCTTAGAGAAAAACGGGTACAAGCTAAAGCCCAGCAAAACTTTTCTCTGTCGTACTGAAGTTGAATTCCTTGGGCATCATATTTCTCATAAAGGGATTTTGCCTCTGCAGAAAAATGTGAAAGGAGCGTTAGAATTCCCGGTTCCAACTACTGTGAAACATCTTCGTCAGTTCTTAGGCATGGTTAATTTTTATAGGAGACACATTCCAAACTGTTCTCAGATTAGTAAGCCCTTGTCATGTCAGACAGGCGGTAAGACTATCCAGTGGTCTCCTGAATGCCAGTTTGCTTTTGATGAGCTAAAAAAGGCACTGGTAAACCCTCGTATTCTTGGTTTTCCAGACTATAGTCCGGATGTCTCCCCAATGGAACTCCACGTAGACGCATCTGATTATGGTGCTGGAGCTTGTTTGTCCCAAATACAAGCTGGGGAACGTAGACCAATTGCCTTCATTTCCATGTCTTTCAATGGTGCACAGAGGAATTACGGGGTAATTGATAAAGAATTGACAGCTTTACGATGGGCAGTAAAATCATTGCGGCCTTTCCTTCGTGGTATCAAATTCGTTATTTATACAGATCATATGCCCCTAATATACTTGCAGAATATGAGTTTGATCGACGGTAGATTGGCAAGAACAATGGAAGAGTTAAACGAATATGACTTTGAGATTCGTCATATTTCAGGTCATCAAAATGTAGTGGCGGATGCACTTTCTCGATCACCTGTCAATGAAATTGCGGACCCAATATCGGAAGACTCCTCTATAGAGTTTATTCCTGAGGGATACTTTCCCATTGAAGTTTCCGGCGGAGGTGATTCCATGTATAAATGCTTCTCTATCTTTTTATACGGAACCCCCGAACGTCATCCTGAACTCCGGAGTTCTATAGTTGAAGAATTAAAAAAGCATCCACATAAATATCAAATACCAGGAAAGCAAATGCAGAAAAGGCTTCGGTTATTGTCTCTTCCTGGTCAAATGCCAATCCCAGAAGTAATAACAGCTTTCACCGAGTTGTTTCGGACCTCTGTTCAAGTATTTTATAATACAAATCAGCCTATTATTCATGGGGATAAATATAAAGAAGTTTGTTGTTTACAATGCTTAGGGGGGGTACACTACAATTACCTCATGCCTACTCCGCCTCTACCTTCTCCAGAAGAATGATGGAAGATTTTTTTTTAAGAATTAATTTGTAGTTGTTAGTAAAAATTAATTTTGGTTTGGTTATTATCCTTATTTTTATTTATTCATGTTTTCTGTTCATGGAAGCCAATGCTTAACAAAATAAAAAAAATTAATCTTGGGTTCTTGGTTACTAACCTTATTTTGTGTTTTCAATTCATGTAAACAAACATAATGTTTAAACATGTTGTTTGGTTTTCTTGGCTAATTAATGCTAGCTTGACTCATTAAATCATTAAAATATTTTTCATTAAAATATATGAAATGGAGTTCTTAAGCTGACATGTTTGGTAGTGGTTGTTGACTGAAAAAGTTATAATAATAATTTGCAAAATAATAGTAAATTGCATGAATTACAAGATACTTAATGCTCTAAAAAAATTAATGAAAAAAGAATTTTCATGCATATGTTATCTCGAATGCTCAGTTAGGTAATTTAAAATACTCTGGCATCATATACTTGAATTATCATTTTAGTGTATTGCTTTCACAATAAGAGTCATGATTTTCAGTTTAGAGGTTGTAAATAATTTCTTCATCGACTCTTCATAGATGATTATAAAAGTTTAAAATCAAATTAATATAGATGTTTAGATTTTCATTTTCATATTAGGATTAATTGATGCCGAGTATAAACTATTATTTATGACATTTACATTTATGCACTCAACTAATCACTATATTTTGGTTCTCTAGGTACTGTACTTTTGTACTTAGAACTTCAGCAAACGGAAAAATGCCTTGTTTGTTAGCCGCCGTTACTTTTGCCACCGCTCTTTTTTATTATGCATAGAAAAGCATTGCTCGGAAAATTTTAAAAATCTGAAAGAAAATTTTCATCTAAAACGAAAAATTAGCCAAATGTGCTACAATTATATCAAATAAAAAATCTTTTATGACTACAAATGTAGATTACGATATACTGATCAGAAAAACAGTTAAAGTAATTAAGACCATTGCAAGATTTTATGGCAAAAGAAGATGCTATATCTTATAATGTCGCTCTTGGATACATCATTGAAAATGAATATATTAAATTGTATATAATTAAATAAATCATTGTTACCATTATATGACTGTGTTGTTCAAATGTAGTCATTATTATTATTTATTAGCTGGTTCAATTTTCATAAACATAGTCATTGTACTCCAGCATTATCCTACCACCCTTTCATAGTCAGGGTATTCATGGGTGAAAATTAAAGGGGGGGCTCAATTTTATCAGGGAGGAATATAAAGGGAGCTGTTCTTTCTTTCATGGAACCTGGAGCCTAATGCTGGAGTTTTATGATTTGTATATTATAATTATATATTATCATATTTTTCATTATTATTTATCATTTATTGTGTAATTATTTTCAAAACTTGTGAAATTAGAATGTTACTAACCGGTGATATTAAATTGCAGAAGAACTGTGAAATAATTGTAATTAATCTGTTATATTTTTCATAAAATTAGTTTCATTAACTTAGTAAATGTGAATTATAGTAACGAGAGTTTAGAAAGATTTTGTTATATTTCCAACTGTCGAAGAACTTACCAAATCAGTGAAGTGGAATTCGTGTAAACATTGTTGTTGTCACTCAGTTGAAAACATCTTATCGTCACAGGTGTGTTGTAAATCTGTAAAGGAAAAGAATTAATTTAATATAGTTTAATGTAAAATGATTCATATAATTAATGCAAGTAATTCATATTTAAAGATGTAATTATTAATAGAATATGGGAAATACTTACACAGTCATAATAATATTTTGCAGACTTCTTGTTCTGACAACCCAGAAGAATCTCTAACATCACATCAAACATAGAAGAACCAACAGATGAGATAGTTCCCCTCGTGGATGTTTATATAATACAAAAGGGTATGTTTAAAACCTGATAAATAAAAGATTGATTAAAATTAGATAAAAAACATTGTAACTTAAAATCTTTATTTTAATAGGGAACTGATTCGGGGCTACGCGCTTATTGTGAGAACTGTTCCTAGTCTAATGACCAGCCTTAAAAACTAAGGTTGGGCTGAGATCCAACACTGTGAACTTATCTTGGAGCAGTTTTGACCCTAAAAGCAATACTCGGGCTTGGAACTAACGTTGAATTGAGAACTACATTGAAATTGTGAACCTATCTTAGGCTAAGACCCGAGAAGAAGAACTGATCTTAGGTTGAAAACTGATCGTGGGCTGAGACCAAATTCTACAACTGAAACTAAATTACAAACTTACTTTGAAACTTACCTGATATTGAAACACGGTCATATGAAAACCATACCAATATAGAAGCCTTCGTCATTTTTGAATTGTCACTTATATCATCGACTTGGAAAGTTACATCTGTTTTACACTTCATCATACCTGAAAAAGAAAAAGAGATAAAGAGATTGTTCTGCATGAGAATTTCTACAAAGACGAATAAATATAGAACTTACTGAAAATAGCCGAAGTATTCATTTGGAAGCAGGATATATATATCAAAGATAAGTATAGCGATTGTTGAGTGTAATTCACAAACACGACACCACACTTTGCTCGGTGTCAAATTAATTCCTGGTTTATTACACTTGTTCATAGTTGTGGGTCATACGGCATTTCAGCTGTGGGATTGATTTCTTATTTTTTTATTACGAACCAGCTAATACCCAGTATTTACATCTTATTCTTAAATAGGGACCACTTCATGACCCCTATCCTCTGTCCTTAAACCTTTTTCACAGTAAAGTTATTGTTATAATAATCTTTTCCTTATCCCGGAGTTTATTTTCTTTATTATTAATATTTATTATTTTTATATTAAATCATTAAATATATTCTGATCTACCTGAACTACTATAAACAATTTATGAGAGTATTAAGAGAGTAAAACAAAGAGATCTTATTGAGTTGGCGTCTTGGATGAATTTTACACCCCTGAGGTTACGTGGCTACTCGCACTAATCCTCAGGTCCAGCGAACATACCCTACGTTAGATTAATTTCGAATGTCTCGCTATCCGACGTTGTAGTTATACTCAAGTTGAAGTTTGTTCATCATCCATCAGGAACACAAATTAACTCATTGAAGGTAGTTATAAATTGTTATTGTTCATTTATTGAATTTTTTCATAATCATTTTTCTTCAAATATATATATTGAAGGGGAATAACGCAATCCGTGGACGTTTACTTCCCCCTTACATATTATATATAATTATATATTATATATATATTATATATAATATTATATTTATGTTATTATATATATATATATATATATATATATATAATATATAATATATATATATATATATATATATATATATAATATATATATACGTATATAAATATATATATATATATATATAAATATATATTATTATATTATATAATACTGGTAGCTATATATAAAGGCAATGTACATTTTAATTTAGTATCTGTTTTGTTTACTCCAGCCGCGTTATTCTCTGTTCCGAGATAATATAATTATGTGACAATTTTTCGGTACATTGTGAATCATGTGGCAAAACTTTGGACATGACAGAGCAAAATTTAAATATTGATTTTTAAAATTTCAGCACATACATTATATACATCAAATAAGTAGTCTCTCGTATTTATATGACTAACTATAAAAATGTTGTATAAATTTGTGGAAACCTTATTATTGTATTATTTCTTATGATTTAGTTTATTATTATTATGTATATTTTTTTATTATATTATTATTTATATTGATTTATTATTATTATATTATTTATTTTTAGTTATTATTTATTATTATTATTATTCTACAAATTTTTGTGACTTGTTTTTGGCAGTTCCTCACCTTATGTATGTAGCATAATAATTGTGTGTTATAACACAACTTCTAGTTATTATTTTGATAGTGTATCCATAATACATGATTATCATCATTCACAATAATTATTTTATTATTTATAATAACTATTAGTATCATTATGTGTGTATTCTATTCATTTTAATAATCAATTTAAATTATTGATATCAGAAAGGAAGAGGCATTTATTATTGTTGTTGTTTTAATAAATATATCTTTTAATGAGTAACTAATTAATGGTAAATGTATAAATATAGCAGTTTATTTATATTTTTGGGCGTCAAATGAAACAACACTGGTGTTTGCTAATTTGTAGACCCATTTCCAGATACCAGGTAATTACATCTTGTTTTATAATAATTTATTGGTATATTGAAATTGTAAATTATTTGACAATATAATATAAAACTTATGTGATCTATATATAAATTGATTAATTGTAATTTCTCTATTTTGAAATTAAAAAAAATTTTGAATTTAATTTATTAATATCCTTTCATTTTATTTAGTGAGTGGAGGTAAGTAATGGATAATCCTGAGGGAAAAGATTATAGAAAGTTTATAATCTATTAATTTTTTCATACCAAGTTTCTGTCTGTGTGAAATAGTCTTCTATTTATAATTGATCTTACTTGTTCTTTCTTCCTCAATTACTTTAAATGGACATAATAGACATAAAGAATTATATGAGACAGTATAATGCCACATGGCCTTTATCGTAGACTGTCCCAGTCAATCTCAGCAGCTACCCAATACGCTCATAGCAAATTTCCACTAAAGCACCCTTGGGGCTTGTCAATTGTTTACTTACAAATCTCACCATTTGGTCTTTAGTCGAAAACTATGATATATTAAATATGATTCACCCAAACATTCTTCTATCATTGCATTAATAACTAATGTAATTGGTCTTACACATTGCCATCTTATACTATACTAGTATCTACAACTAAAAAACCCGCAATTGGGGCTTCGTCAATATTATTTATGATGATTCCCAACCCCATCCATAAACGATTATCTAACCCTTTCTTTAATAATTGTTGTCAATCGAATTCACACTCATTACTAACCTCCTCTGGCAGATCCTATTGTCCAAAAAATTTTAACACCGCCTATTTGAATTGCATGCTTTTCTTATATATTCAAGATGGCATGTCTTTCTCTTAATTTTCTTATTTATGCCGCCTGGTCACCTGTCTATTGTTCTAATCTGTGAAAAATTTTTGATTCTCTGTATTATCATAATTGTAAAATATTTGTAGGACTTGTATCATGTCCTCTGAGAAATCGCCTTTTTACATCAGAAACTTCCTAACTCCTTCAGCCTTCTCTCATAGCTCTTAACCCTCAAACCCAGAATATCATCTCTTGTGCTCTATACGTTGCATCTCTCGTCTAGCATATCTAAGGTCTTTCTTTAAAATTAGGGGGCCCAACACTTGTGCATCAATTACTCTAATTACTGGCCTTATTACATAGCTATTATATCAGTTGTACTTTATTGACTTCCTGTGCCTGTAAACAGGACATGCGATTTATTATGCCAGTCATCTTATGACTTTATTTCTATGCTTCCAAAACACTTGATTAGCTACTTTCAAATTACTGCTTATAATTCACAGCCTAAAGTCTTTTTCTGGTTCGCATCTAGACTCAAGCCAATCCCATTCATATCGTAGTTAAAACTTTTATTGAGTAACCTAGTTTGAAGAACACCTACACTTTTTAACACTATTAAAATCTTTGCCACTGTATGCTGCCCACCAATGATTTATCTAAGATTCATTTTGAAACTTATGCATTCCTTCACTATTTATTCCTGAACTGAGGTGGCACTTTAGTATCATCTGCTAAACTTAGAACCTTGCATGTTAATGTCCCTGGTTATAATCATTTTTATATAGTATTGAGGAAACAATAGTGGTCCCAGCACTTGAACCGCTGTGGCGACATCACTCTTTCACTATTTTTCCCCATGATTGATTTATTGCCCATTTAAGTTGTACGACACTGTTTTCTTATTTCGCTAACCATTTTATCCACATTGTACCACTCTCACTATACCACATTGCAATATACTTTTTCATTCAGACTTTGTGGGGTACCTTTATATAAGGGCTTTACTGAGAGTCTAATAATACAATTATCAGACTGGCTCTTCCTCGGTCGATACAGGTCCAGTATGTATTCATAAATTCTAATAAAGTTTGGTTCTGACATGACCTCTTTCTAAAATCTATGCTGGAAGTCCATTACAAGTACCTTGTTATTTTCTAGAATATTTCTCTTATATGACTTTCAGTAACCTTTCCAGAATCCTTTACAACGCAGATGATTTAAAGCTTCCACTGGCCTATGTAATTCCATAATCTTCCTTACTACTTTCTATAAATAGTGCTACATACATATGCGATTTCCCCAGTCAGTTCTGGTCATCCTCCAAATGTCTATAGACATGCTTTAATAAATTTCTAATAACAGTGCCTTTGCATAGCTGAAATCTAGACCCTCTTTTCAGAATTCTATCCTATATATTACCACTCAGGTTGCTTTGCAGCTTTTACTTGGTATTCAATATTTGATCTAATCATACAACGTTAATATCTTTCTACAGTTCGAAATTCAAATTCATTTTAGTCTACACTTGAGTTTGTACAACCTGTGTCAAGTATTCAAGGAAGTCTCTAATGATCTAATGAAAGTAGTATAGCTTATGCTTCTAACTCTTGCTATATATTCTTCACATTGTATGAAGAGATATAACATTGTATAAACTGTTGACCAACTCTTATCTGAACTCACTAAATTTTCATCAATTTTAATTGTACCAATTGTGTCCTATTCTTACTTTTAAATTTATCAAAGCTAAACAAGACTTTTTCAAGGTTCTATTATCTTTCTATGAAGGTTATCCTGTAATTTCAGTTTCATCATCTTTTATGATCTCATAAAAAAACAAAGATTTGTTTTTTTTTAAAAAATGTTAGATAAGAAAAAAAAGTTTTGCTGCTTTCTCATTGAGAAAAAAAAGTTTACAGCTATTAAATTCTAAATTTATTTACTAATATACTATAGTATAATATATATATATATTATATATCTATATATATATATATATTATATATTATATATATACTATATATATATATATATATATATATTATAGATTATATATATATACTTATATATAGTAGTATGCCTATATAGTAGACTATAACAGAATGGAGGATAAATAATCAGATTTTACAAGAATTCACAGCATAGGTCTCTAAAATTTATAATTATATATTGAAAGATTATAAAATATATCAAAAATTGGGAGATTGGTCTTCGGCAATCATCAAAACGTTATAGCCTTTTTCAAGTTTTGCAAACTCCCATTGGCTTTTCTTATATGCGAACTACTACTTACTTTTTTTTTATTTTAAGTTTTTAGTGCTTTTCATCTGCTTGGACATCAGTCACACACAGAGGCGATTATGAAGATCCAATATTGATGTATATAATAATCGTATTACATATCTTATATATAGCACTGGTCACAATTTATTATTGTAAACACTGGTTTAAACAACATCCAACATGATAGCACTTAAATAAAAAACGGATTATGAAGTTTCGAAAGTCATATTTCAATAATTTTATCCTTCATAAGAATCGAGTTCCTCATGCCTATGCTAGGGTATTAATTGTGTCTTTTCTAACAGGTATTCAATTGAGACATTCCTCTGTGGAATTGCTGAAGAGAGATTCAATGACTATTCCATAGGGACAAGGTCAATTCTGCACACTTTGGTAAAGCCTTTGCTGGTGAAATGCAGGACAGACCAGCAGCACATGTTCTATTGTGAGGCTGACATTACCTAGCAAACACACGGTTCTCTGAGTATTATCGTAGAAGTGCACAGGCTCAAGGAGTGGTACATTCAGTCTTAACTGAGATAAGACAACTGACCTCCATCTATATGAGAACTAACCGGAATGCCATTTTCTCCCACTTTACGAAGTAGGTGACTATACAAAGCTCGAGGGAATGGAAGTAGCGTCGGGCGGGGTGACGCGGACCACTTTAGGTATAACTTGGTCTCCCGACTCTCCCCTAATGCACTTTTTGGAAATTTTTTTTTTGGTAAATCACGGCCCTATAGTCGGGCATAAGCACACAAAAAAATAATAATGTAATTCTAATAATAAAAGTTTTATTAAAGTTTGAATAACCCGGTCAGCCTGACCGTGTGAGGGTGAACGGACCACCATTGAGGGTGACTCGGACCAGTCTGTTTAAACTCGTTCTCTTTACGTAGTAATTTCATTTTTATATTTTAATTTTTACTTAACTATAATTAATTATGTATCATTAAAATTCGTTAATAAGTAATAAAATGTCCATAATGAATAATAAAATACAAATATATGAATAAGGTGGTCGCGATTCACCCTCTCCGCCCAAAAAAATTTTGACACTTTTTTGAACTCGTTTTTTTTATTAAAAATTTCATTTTTTAAAAAAATTTTTCACTTAATATAAGTAACTTTTTATTACATTTATATTAACGTACTAAACATGTCAATAATAATACCGTAAAATACGAAAAAACAATGGTGGTCCGAATACAAAAACGTAAAAAACAAAAAAAAAAAAAAAAAAAAAAAAAAAACATTTTTCAATTTTTACGGCGGGGTGAATCGGACCAATTAGCCCGTTTTTGCACTAATACGCTTGGAACAAAAATTTAGTTTGCAGTTTAAAGCTAACATACCCGAGTGATCCACTGAAAAAATAATTAAAATCGATCCACAATTTTTCATTTTATATATACGAAGTTAAAAAATAAATCACATTTTTCAAAAGTGAAGTTCTATTGAAGAAATTTTGTACCCTAATTTCTAACATTTTTTAAAAATTAATAAAAACTTTACTGAATTAATTATGATCTAAATAAAACTTGTAGTAACTTGACGCGTGGCTATAAAATGAGCGAAAATTTTTTTTTTTTTTTATTATTTTATTTTTTGATTTTTTTTAGAGTGGGACCGAATCACCCCTCCTAAATGAGGCGGGGGCGGTCACCTCCGCCCGAGCGCTGTACCTTGATAAGAATTTTTCATGCTACCTTCATTGCCACTTCGTATATTATTTGATATAAAGAAAAATTTTCACTGGAATTTATATTTAGACAGTGTCACTTTTAAAATCACGTAAACTTATCATTATATAATTAGACAAAGCATGTTTTTTTTTATATCAATTAATTATTAGTTTCATCATAGCGTCGGCGGGTGACCGGCCCGCCTCTTTAGGAGGGGTGGTTCAGTCCACTCTAAAATTTTAAATAAAAAATATTTAAAAAAAAAAAAAAATCGCTCATTTAATAGCCACGCAGATGTGTATAATTTTAGACAGATATTCGCAGAGATTCGCGAAAGAAAATTTCGCCACAAGAAAAATTGCGCCACAGATCATATTTTATAATGGCCAACTTTTAAAGGACAAAACATTATATAGGAAAATAAATAAACTTAAATAAATAAATAAATAAAGTAGATAAATAAATAATAAATAATTAAATAAATTAAATAAGTAAAAAAAAAAAAAAAGTTATATTGGACAAATAAAATAAATAAATAAATAAACTAAATAAAAGAAAAAATAAAATAAATAGGAAAAAAATAAAAAAAAAAAAAAAAAAAAAATAAATTAAATAAATAAGACAAATAAAATGAATAAATAAAAATAAATAAATATAATAAAAAAAAAAAAAAAATAAGTAAAATCAAATTAATTAACAATATATAGTATATATAATTCATATATAGTATATATATATATCTATATATATAGTATATACGTTATATATATCTGTCTCTACCGTACACCGGTTTTCTCTAGTCTCATACTACTTCCTATTTCACTATATTTTATCTATTCTATACCACCGTCCTATTACTACTAGTTATTTCAACTCCTATCACGCTCTAGGGCTCTCGTACTCACTACTATACTTATTCTGCTTACTCTCATTTATATCATTATTACTTTATTTCTGGATGGCTATATACTACCTTATCATAGGTCTCTTTATTTTATTTAGCACATTATCCCTTTCTACGTTAGTGAGCTATCTCACTATTTTTATTATATCTCAGCACCACTGGCTCTCACTGAGTATGCTCGTACCTATGTACCTGTAGATATACCGTATCTCTCATCTATAGGCTCTATTTATAATAGTATATATATATAACCTACCTTATGCGTTGATACATACCGATATATCACTATCACTCAGTAGTCATAGGCCGCGGGATTTATGTTTTATACTTAGTTACGCTTATGGGGAGTCACCTTATGGCCCGGGGTTGTGGCGCGAGTCTGACACTCTCATTCATGATCGCACTTTATTATATTATATAGGGCGGTCTTAGATGCTCATGTTAGTATGCTATTATTGAGCCCGGTACGCTTTACTAGCGTCTATATAAGGGTAGTAATAACCGTCGTCACTACTAGTTGCTGTCTGCCCCGTTCACTGGGCCGCTGGTTGGCTCGCCGTCATTACTCTCTACTTTAATACGCTACCGGTTGCATGTCAGCCTACGTGATGTCCTATTCTCCTCGTACCGCGGGTGTTGGTTGGTTCCGCATCTTCCGTCACCCCGGCGATGCCATCCTTTTACTTATGCGTATCGTTGTTATTTACTGTTATTATTCTCTTATATCGTCTATGCGGCTCACTCACTAGTATCTTGAGTAGGTATCTCAGGTACGCTATCACTTTTCTCCCGTATGAGTCTTGATTCGCATCATTAGTTGTTTGAGACTAATATTTATTCTAATGTTTCCTATCGTGTCTGTTCGCTATGTTAGTACGTCTACTATCCTCTTTGTCTTTCACGTACGGTACTTTACTATGTAGGTAGCGCTTCCCTCAGTTCGATACTATGTTATTACTATCTCCCCTTGAGTGCGTAGTCTAGCTACTATTTTACGTACTATCGTATTTATTTGATTCTCACTGTCCGTTTGTCATCTCTGATGATTTACTAGTCTCATTTATCTCCTCTGTTCTAGCCTTAGTTATAGTCGGTTCCGTATTATCGGCTTAATATTATGTAGTTAGCCTATGCGATTTGCCACTGTCATCACAACTCACTGAACTCTTATATCCTCTAGGTATCGTATTTATATATATTGCTTTTAAGAGAAATTACTGTGTCCCTCAACGGGCTCCCCCCTTCTGCCTTATTTATAATTATTCTCAGATTCGCACCACTAATCATTACCCAGGATAATGAGATTGCCTGCCAGACTTCTTCTATAAAACCTAGAACTTATACCCGGTCTTACCAAAAACCTTCTCTCGTTATGAGCTCTCCTGCGCCGCCTCTCTCTATCGATAATTCTAAATTTCGGCTAACACACATATTAGAAAAAGAACCAAAAGCTTTCTTATATATCTCCTTCTTCGCAATTATTCCTGAAAATTCAAAAATCAAAAAACTAAAAAAAATTATATCTTAAAAACTACAATATCTACACTCAACAACATTAATTACGAGCTTTCTCTTTTATTCATTCGTCTCTTCATGATATTCTCTCTTTACTATACTTGAGACTTACTGTTATTTATACTTAATAATTGTTAATTAGAGAGGAGAGAAAATTATCACCGTCTTTTCAATGAGATCTCAGTCCATTGTGAGATAGTATTGACTATTTGCTTCACTTTTAGCGCTCGCCACTTCATGATTCGTTTCGTGTCTGCGTATCAACAACGGATACGGCAGTATTATCCTACTGTCTTCGACGCTTGAAGAGGTTGTCTCGCTCTTTCCTTTTTATTCTCAAAGGATAACCGTCCAATGATAATGACGAGTTGTCACTGATGGCGGTTCAAGCTCGTAGTGTCTCTCGTTTTGCTCTGTCCCGCTGAATTTCTCAGGGGCGCGACCTTGTAATTTACTTTTGATCACGTTCTTTTCCCGCCGCCTCCACTCGCCTCTATTGTCAACGTCTCTCGCCTAGTTAATCCGTCTCCCTGTTGTTCAGATTTTGTCTTTCCGTTTCCCGAGTCTTGGTATGGTTCCTTCCTCTCTTCTTCTCCACCTTACCGTTGGTATGGGATAAAGCCTTCCCTCCCCTGTTTTGTTCCCGCATCGTCGTCGTCTATTTACTTGCTGGCCCCTACACAGCTGTTTAGCCGTATGCTGATAATGCTACTCCTACACAATCAATTTCTTGACGTACTAGCTGTCACACCATCATCCTCGGTTCTCTGGTCTCGGTTTGATCCAGCTTTCTCCATACTCTTATGCAGCCTTGCGTCCGTTCGCGTTATCTCTTCTCCCTCCTCGTGCCCTGTTTCTTCTATGTGCCCTTTCTCGGGCTCGCCCCGGGTTCTTGGCTTTCTGTCGCTCTGTCGCCTCTTTCATTCCGTCTTCCCCGGCGCGGCTCCTCGGCTCCTCTTCTCTCGTGTCCCCTCGCGCTCCTCATTTGTGTGCTTGTTCCTTCGCCGCTGTTCGCGCTTTCTCTGGTGTCGCTCTTCGCTGTCCTTCCGCTATTCTCCGCGTGCTTTGGCTTCGTCGTCGGTTCGTCTGCCCCGGTTCGCGGCCTTGCGATTTGGTTCTGTCGGGTTTGCCTCTGTCTCCCGTTGCGGGTCTTTGTTGTCCCGCGTTTCGGGAGGTCTCGTGTGCGTCTTCCGTTCTGTCTCCCCTTTTTGGTCCCGTTCCCTCGCTCTCCGTCTCCGGCTCTCTCTGTCTCCGTGACTTCGCGCTGTCGGCTGTTTCTGTGATCTTCGATTGCCCTGCCTGTCGGTCCCGCGGGGTTGGTTTGCTGCTCCGCTGTGGTCCGCACGATGTTTTTGCTTGTCTCGTGGTCTCCCCGTGTTCTGTGGTTGTCCTCGCTGTGCCTATGCCTTATTCTCCTTTGCTCTACAGCCGGGGGTGCGGTGCTCTTCTTCCCTCGGCGTCTGCGCTTTTTCCTCTTGCTCTGTTCTTGCCCCCGCTATTCTCATTCCTTGTTCCTATGCCTTGCTCCTCTCTACCGGCCTCGCTTCCTCTCTGGGTCCTTTGCCCGGTGGGCCTGATCGGGGATCTTGGCTCATTTTTTAGCGTTTCTGTCCTGTCGTCTGCTCGTGTCTATCCGGCTCGTGTGCTTTGTGCCTTGGTGTCCGTTCTCGGGCCCCGTCTGGCCTCTTCGGTCTTTTCCCCTCGTTCTTTCTCCTGCCCCCTGTACTCTATTCTCTGACACTTACTCTCTGCCGTTGTGTCGTCTCTGGCGCCCGTGGTGGGCGTACTTTGTCCTCCGGGTTCTTGGCTGGTTCTTCTTATTAGTGCGATCCGCTTGGGTCCGTCGGGTGTTGTCGTCGTGCCCTCCGTCTCATCCCGTGCGACGCCTCTCAGGGGATGCCCCGTGCTTTTGCTGTGGCCTCTTCGTTTACGCGTGCCACCCGGATTCCGATGCCTCGCCGCTGCTGGTGTCTCCATTCTTCATCTCATTCGCTCCGCGTTCCCGGCCGCTTCCTCGGGTCTGTCCCTTCTCTCTGTTCTGTCTCGCCATGTTTTCTTTGTCCCTGTTCGTTGCTCCGCGCGCTCGGATTCTCGTCGCGTTGAAACTTACGTCCGCTCTTTCGTTCTTTCTTTCCTTCTTTCCCATTTCCTCTTTGTCGCCGTGCTGAGGTTTCCTGTCTTTTTTTCGCAGAGCCGTACTGCGTGCTCCCTGTCCCGCCCCCGCCCGCCTGTCGTTGTCGTTCTCACTCCTTTCTCCTCTGGACAGCTCTCGTTTCCTTGCTTTGCTCCCCCCATCGTTTCGTTCACCCTCCGTCTTGGGTTCACGCGATCACCGCCCTCAGTTTGCCTCCTCAGCTTCGGTCTCGCCCACGAGTCTCGATCGCGCTAGTCCTTAGTCGCTCCTGCTCTGGTGGCGGTCCGATTCTCATCGTTCTTTTCCTCTGCTCTCCTTCGCCGCGTGGGTGTCTGTCCGTGCTCGCCTGCTGTCCTCCTCGCCGTGTTTCATTACATTTGACTCAGTTTGCCTTCTCGTTATGCTTTGTATTATGCTTCGTATTGTTCTGTGGCTGCTGGTCTGAGCTGACGATTCCTCATCTCCCTGTGTCGCCCGCGTACTTCCGGTTTCTGTTTATATTCTTCTCCTACTTTGCCTTCGCACTCCGCTCTCATGACCCTATTCTCGTTCGATACGCCTCTGGCTCACGTTTGCCGTTGCGTCCGCCGCATTGGCTGTCCCTGTGCTTGCTGTAAACTGCATCGTACGGACCGTGTTCCGGCTGTCGTTTCTAGTGTGGCGCGCTGGGCCGTGCTGCCCTCTGTGTGCGATTGACTCTAGTGTATCTTCTGTTGACGTGTTTTCCTTTTCTGTAGTACTCTACGTCTAACACCATCCCCCCAAAATGAACGAGTGAACCCCAATGTCTTAATCTATTTTTTTCAATATCTCTTTTTTCGTTCGATTGCAGACTACATATATTCACATCATCTCTATCAAATTTCCCTGTGGGTATCTCCTTTCTCTCCTTAGTGCTCATTGTATGTCTTTTTCTTTTTCATATTATGAGATTATGGAATTGAAATACATTTTTCTTTTTAATGAAATACATCTCCTTCCCATATATATTATATATTACATCTACTATATCGTCCTGTATTGTAATACCTACTTCACTTTTATTATTACTACTACTCACTGTGCGTCTCAGGCAATCTTCGAGCTACTCGATGGTCGAGTCATTCCTCTTTATTTAGGATGGTAACATAGCTGAGAGAGTGCTTCTCTAACAAAACTAGTGTTGACGCAGCGGCACTTTTGTCTGTCGCAGACCGTGGTGGATGTAGCTCTATTTGGCTAGTAGCATATCGCTTTGCCGTCTGCTGTTTAACTCTCACGCAACACACAGCACTCTATCACGTTCGATATCCTGCTGCCGAAGAAGTAAAATCTTTTTCTTCACTCATTCATTATATATAATGAGTCACAGAAAGATTTTATCTTCGTCAGCGGGCTTCGAGACGTGGATCCCGCGTTGCTGAGTTTAACAAACAACCGAATGCTCTAAACACTAGGCCATCCACGTCCCCAAAAAAGAACGCTTCAAACTTAGTTTTTAAAGCACCCGGTTTTCTCATCCATAATTGCTGAGTACTCAAAAGGCTGCCCCATAATTATATTATATAATAATAATATATATATATATAATATAGTATATATATATAATACTATATAATATATATAATATATATATATATAATATATATATATATAATATATATATATAATATATATATATATATATATATATATATATATATATATATATATATATATATATATATATATATATATATATATATATATATATATATATTATAAAAAGAGTTATATAAATATAAAAATATTTAGATTTGAGAACCTCTAAATATTAGCATTTAATAATAAAATAAATGTTTAAATTCTTGTTTTTGAAGACCTGTAACATAAAAACGTGGACCTTGAGCTAAAATACGATGCTTACAAACAAGTCATAAGACCATAGTGATTCCAATTATTATATGGTTCTAGTCCCAGACATCATCATTTTCATTTAAGAACCCTTTAGAATGAACAACTAGCATGAACGAGAAAGCAAAATTAAAATCATTCTTCTGAACATATATATATATATATATATATATATATTTTAGATACGTTATATATATATATATATATAATTATATAATATCTAGTATAATATATAGTAAAAAGCAATGTTATAGTATATATATATATATAATATATATATATATACTAACTATATATATATATATATATATATATACAAATATATATATATATATATATATATTCTATATATATATATATATATATATATATATTAATATATATATAATATATAATATATATATTATATATATATAATATATATAATATATTTATATATTATATATATATAATGATATATATATAATATATATATATATTTTTTGAAGAACGTGAACTTTGATCTGAATTCGAAAGTGACACACAAATACAACGATACTATCTAATATATTTATTTATATAAGGTTCAACTCCCAGAGTTCAACATTAAGATTTGAGAACTTCTTAATATTAGCATATTTAACAAACAAAATAATAATGTTTAAATTCTTGTTTTTGTAAAGACCTGTAACATAATCTCGTCTCCAGAGCTAAATTCCGATCTTACACACAAGTCAAGGACCATAGTGATTTTCTAATAAGACTATATGGTCCAAGTCCGCAGACATCATTCATTTTTCAAATTTGAGGAACCCTTTAGAATGAATAATTAACATGAACGAGACAGAAAAATTGAAATCATACTTCTGAACATATATAATTCGAGAACGTGAACTTTGATCTGAAATTCGAAAGTGACACACAAATACCACGATACTATCTGATATATTTATTATAAGGTTGAACTCCCAGAGTTCAACATTAAGATTTGAGAACTTCTAAATATTAGCATTTAACAACAAAATAAATAAGTTTAAATTCTTGTTTTTGAAGACCTGTAACATAAAAACGTGGACCTTGAGCTAAATTTCGATGCTTACACACAAATCATAGGACCACAGTGATTCTAATTACTATATGGTGCAAGTCCCAGACATCATCATTTTCATTTGAGAACCCTTTAGAATGAAAAATTAGCATGAGCGAGACAGAAAAAGTTAAAATAATTCTTCTGAAGCATATATATTTCGAGAGCGTTATACTACGATACTATCTAATATATTTATTATAAGGTTCAACTCCCAGAGTTCAACATTAAGATTTGGGAACTTCTAAATATTAGCATTTAACAACAAAATAAATAAGGTTTAAATTCTTGTTTTTGAAGCCCTGTAAATAAAAGACGTGACCTTTGACTAAAATTCGGATGCTTACACTACAAACGTCTATAGGAACCAAATATGTAGATTCGTAAATATTATTTATGGTCCAGTCCCAGCCATTCATTCATTTTAAATTTGAGAACCCTTTATGAATGAATATATTTCGCCATGAGCGTAGACAGTAAGAAATTAGATTTACAAACTTCGGATCATTATATATTTTCGAGAGCGTGAAATTTGATCTGAAATTCGAAAGTGACACAAAAATACCACGATACTATCTAATATATTTATAAAGGTTCTAACTTCCAGAAGTTAATTTATATTTGAGAACTTCTTAATATTAGCATATATTTACAAAATAAAAAAGTTTAAATTCTGTTTTTTTAACACCTGTAATAAAAAACGTGGACCCCTTGAGCTAAATTTCGATGCTTAAACCCTAAGTCTCATAGTGACCTATAGTGATCTAACTTATTAATGGTCTCAAGTCCCAGACATCAATCAAATTTTAATTTTAAGATCCCTTAACGAATGAACATTAGCATGAACTGAGAAAAAGCAAAATTGAAAATCTATTTCCTGGTCTGAACATTCATATATAATTTCGAAGAACGTGAACTTTGATCCGACAATTCCGAAAGTGACACACAAATATCCAACGATACTATCGTAACTATATTTATTTACAAGGTTCAAACTCCTAGAGTTCAACATTTAAGATTTGAAGACTGTCTAAACTATTTAGCATTTAAACATCAAAATTAAATAAGTTTAAATTCTTGTTTTGAAGACTGTAACATAATAATGTGGACCTGAGTCTATAATTCGATGCTTACTAACACAAGTCTTATAGTGACCAATAGTGATTCTAAATATTATATGGTCCAAGTCCCCATCATCAATTTCATTTGAAGAACCCTTTAGAATGAATAATTAACATGAACGAGACAGAAAAATTAAAATCAAACTTCGGAAACATATATATTTCGATGCGTGAACCTTTGATCTGAAATTCGAAAGTGACACACAAATACCACGATACTATCTAATATATTTATTATAAGGTTTCAACTGTCAGAGTTCAATATTCATATTTGAGAACTTCTTAATCATTAGCAATAATTAAAAAATAAATAAAAGTTTTAATTCTGTTTTTTGAACACCCTGTAATAAAAAAAACGTGGACCTTGAGCTTAATTTCGATGCTTACACACAAATCATAGGACCATAGTGATTCTAACTATTATATGGTCCAAGTCCCAGACATCATCATTTTAATTTGAGAACCCTTTAGAATGAACAACTAGCATGAACGAGAAAGAAAAATTGAAATCATTCTTCTGAACATATATATATTTCGAAAACGTGAACTTTGATCTGAAATTCGAAGTGACACACAAATACCACGATACTATCCAATATATTTATTACAAGGTTCAACTCCCAGAGTTCAACATTAAGATTTGAGAACTTCTAAATATTAGCATTTAACAACAAAATAAATAAGTTTAAATTCTTGTTTTTGAAGACCTGTAACATAAAAACGTGGCCCTTGAGCTAAATTTCGATGCTTACACACAAATCATAGGACCATAGTGATTCTAATTACTATATGGTCCAAGTCCCAGACATCATCATTTTCATTTGAGAACCCTTTAGAATGAATAATTAGCATGAGCGAGTCAAAAAAATTAAAATAAATTCTTCTTTTTTCGTACAACATTTAAGGAACTTTGATCTGAAATCGAAAGTGACACACAAATCACGATACTATCTAATATAATTTATAAGGTTCAACTCCCAGAGTTCAACATTAAGATTTGGGAACTTCTAAATATTAGCATTTAACAACAAAATAAATAAGTTTAAATTCTTGTTTTTGAAGCCCTGTAACATAAAAACGTGGACCTTGAGCTAAAATTCGATGCTTACCCACAAGTCATAGGACCATAGTGATTCTAAATATTATATGGTCCAAGTCCCAGACATCATCATTTTATTTGAGAACCCTTTAGAATGAATAATTAGCATGAGCGAGACAGAAAATTAAAAATCAAACCTTCGGACAATATATACCTATCGACGAGCGTGAACTATTGAATACTGAGAAATCGGAAAGTGACACAAAAATACCACGATTACTATCTAATATATTTATTATAAAGTTCAACTCCCAGAGTTCAATATTTATATTTGAGAACTTCTTAATATTAGCATATAATTTACAAAAATAATAAAAAGTTTAAAATTCTGTTTTTTGAAACCTGTAATAAAAAAGCGTGACCTTGAGCTAAATTTCGATGCTTACACACAAGTTATAGGACCATAGTGATTCTAACTATTATATGGGTCAAGTCCCGACACAGTCATTTAATTTGAGAATTTCCTTTAGAATGAACAACTAGCATGAACGAGAAAGCAAAATTGAAATCATTCTTCTGAACATATATATATTTCGAGAACGTGAACTTTGATCTGAAATTAGAAAGTGACACACAAATACCACGATACTATCTAATATATTTATTATAAGGTTCAACTGTCAGAGTTCAATATTTTTATTTGAGAACTTCTTAATATTAGCATATAATTAAATAAAAAAGTTTAAATTCTGTTTTTTGAACACCTGTAATAAAAAAACGTGGACCTTGAGCTAAATTTCGATGCTTAAACACAAGTCATAGGACCATAGTGAATCTAACTATTATATGGTCCAAGTCCCAGACATCATCATTTTAATTTGAGAACCCTTTAGAATGAACAACTAGCATGAACGAGAAAGCAAAATTGAAATCATTCTTCTGAACATATATATATTTCGAGAACGTGAACTTTGATCCGAAATTCGAAAGTGACACACAAATACCACGATACTATCTAATATATTTATTACAAGGTTCAACTCCCAGAGTTCAACATTAAGATTTGAGAACTTCTAAATAGCATATAATTAAATAAAAAAGTTTAAATTCTGTTTTTTTAACACCTGTAATAAAAAAACGTGGACCTTGAGCTAAAATTCGATGCTTACACACAAGTCATAGGACCATAGTGATTCTAAATATTATATGGTCCAAGTCCCAGACATCATCATTTTCATTTGAGAACCCTTTAGAATGAATAATTAGCATGAGCGAGACAGAAAAATTAAAATCAAACTTCGGAACATATATATTTCGATAGCGTGAACTTTGATCTGAAATTCGAAAGTGACACACAAATACCACGATACTATCTAATATATTTATTATAAGGTGTCGAACTGTCAGAGTTCAAACTAGTCTTTTCATCGCAGGATTGTTGAGAGACTTCTGTGTATATTATGGTCAAGGTTAATTCAAATAAAAATAGTTTAAAATTTCTGTTTTTTTGAACACCTGTCAATAAAAAACCGTGACCTCTGAGCTAAATTGTCGATGCTTAATACACAAGTCAATTAGGACCAATTAGTGATCTAACTATTATATAGGTCAAGTTCCAGACATCATCATTTTAAATTTAAGACCCTTTAGAATGAACAACTAGCATGAACGAGAAAGCAAAATTGAATCATTCTTCGAACATATATATACTATTCTCGAGAAACGTGAACTTGATACTGAAATTAGAAAGTGACACCCAAAATACACGATACTATCTAATATATTTATTATAAAGGTTCAACTGTCAGAGTTCAATATTTATATTTGAGAACTTCTTAATATTAGCATATAATTACAAAATAAAAAAGTTTAAATTCTGTTTTTTTGAACACCTGTAATAAAAAAAACGTGGACCTTGAGCTAAATTTCGACGCTTACACACAAATCATAGGACCATAGTGATTCTAATTATTATATGGTTCAAGTCCCAGACATCATCATTTTAATTTGAGAACCCTTTAGAATGAACAACTAGCATGAACGAGAAAGCAAAATTGAAATCAGTCTTCTGAACATATATATATTTCGAGAACGTGAACTTTGATCTGAAATTCGAAAGTGACACACAAATACCACGATACTATCTAATATATTTATTACAAGGTTCAACTCCCAGAGTTCAACATTAAGATTTGAGAACTTCTAAATATTAGCATTTAACAACAAAATAAATAAGTTTAAATTCTGTTTTTTGAACACCTGTAATAAAAAAACGTGGACCTTGAGCTAAAATTCGATGCTTACACACAAGTCATAGGACCATAGTAATTCTAAATATTATATGGTCCAAGTTCAAGACATCATCATTTTCATTTAAGAACCTTTTAGAATGAATAATTAGCATGAGCGAGACAGAAAAATTAAAATCAAACTTCGGAACATATATATTACGAGAGCGTGAACTTTGAATCTGAAATTAGAAAGTGAACACAAAAATACCAGATACCTATCTAATTATATTCTATTATAAGGTTCCAACTGTCAGGTTCAATAGTCTTATATTTGAGAACTTCTAATATTTAGCATATAATTACAAAATAAAAAAGTTTAAATTCTGTTTTTTTGAACACCTGTAATAAAAAAACGTGGACCTTGAGCTAAATTTCGATGCTTAAACACAAGTCATATTACCATAGTGATTCTAACTATTATATGGTCCAAGTCCCAGACATCATCACTTTAATTTGAGAACCCTTTAGAATGAACAACTAGCATGAACGAGAAAGAAAAATTGAAATCATTCTTCTGAACATATATATATTTCGAGAACGTGAACTTTGATCTGAAATTCGAAAGTGACACACAAATACCACGATACTATCTAATATATTTATTATAAGGTTCAACTCCCAGAGTTCAACATTAAGATTTGAGAACTTCTAAATATTAGCATTTAACAACAAAATAAGATAAGTTTTAAATTACTTGTTTTTGGAAGACCTTGTAACATAAAAACGTGGAAACCTTGAGCCTAAATTCGATGCTTAAAACACAAGTCTAGGACAATGGTGATTCTAACTATTATATGGCCTTAGTGGCAGACATAATGGTTTTCATTTAACTACCCTTTAGTGTAATTGGAAGTATGAGATTTATGCTATGGGGAGCGCAGGGATCAGAAAAATTCAAAAAATCAAACTTTCGAGAACTAATATTGTAATCTTACTCGATAGGCGTGTAACTCTTTAGTGGAATTCTGTGTAACATTTCGGTAGAAGTGACAGCACAATATACCAGCGATACTACGTTAATATATTATTATAGGTTCAACTGTCAGAGTTCAATATTTATATTTGAGAACTTCTTAATATTAGCATATAATTACAAAATAAAAAAGTTTAAATTCTGTTTTTTGAACACCTGTAATAAAAAAACGTGGACCTTGAGCTTAATTTCGATGCTTACACACAAGTCATAGGACCATAGTGATTCTAACTATTATATGGTCCAAGTCCCAGACATCATCATTTTAATTTAAGAACCCTTTAGAATGAACAACTAGTATGAACGAGAAAGCAAAATTGAAATCATTCTTCTGAACATATATATATTTCGAGAACGTGAACTTTGATCTGAAATTCGAAAGTGACACACAAATACCACGATACTATCCAATATATTTATTACAAGGTTAAACTCCCAGAGTTCAACATTAAGATTTGAGAACTTCTAAATATTAGCATTTAACAACAAAATAAATAAGTTTAAATTCTTGTTTTTGAAGACCTGTAACA